>WEIS01060108.1:0-95087 GCA_013389965.1 Todus mexicanus
CTCTCCGTTCATCTCCATCCATCCGTCTCTCCGTCCATCCATCCATTTCTCCATCCATCTCTCTCTCTCTCTATCCCTTTGTTGTTGAAGTTCAAACTGTAGAATATTCCTAGATTTATCAATTCAGAACACAAGTGATAGTTGTTAAAAAACAAACCAAAACAAGAGGCTGCATGGTAAATATTTTTGTCTGCGACAAAACAAATCTGGTTTCGGTTCGTGTCTCTAGCGCCACTTTCCAGTGTGACTTTGGTCAGCTCAGTAAATCATTCCGAGCTTAGTTCCAGTCAGCTGGAATACCAAGAGAATAGTGTTTCTTTCCTTCCACCTGTCATGTAATTTATTACAAGCTCTTTGAGGCAGGAACTGGATTGTTTGGGTTTTTTTTCTATGCTTTCGCATGACGCTTAGCCCAAACTTTGTGGAAATAATGAATTGTTCAGTCTGCGGATGTTCTAAGGACTAAAAAAAAATATGTATGTGTGGGTGGAATAAACAACTTTCCACTCCGAGAGATTTTATTACATTAGAAAGGTAAAAAAACTAAATGCAGGTTGAAAGAATTCTCAAGCATTTTGTTCACATTCAAAATTCACATCCAAATAAATGATAAGGAAAAATCAAAGTAATATTTTAACTGAGTGTAGACACTATTTTAAGCCTGAAAGCTAAATCTGAATTAAAATTAGACATGTTTTCTGACTAGAGAGAGATTTTCAGGGTTGTTTTGGGGTTTTTTTTCTGGCATGAATATCTAATTGAACCATTAGCATTTTAGTTCCCCTATAATATTTTTTGGGGGGGGTGAGTTTGGCTCCACAACTTGATCCAGCTGTCTCCAGTATGTTTAGGTTCTGGTTTTTTAAGGGACCTGGAGATGTTCTGTAGCAGTATGAGATACTGACACTATTTCTTTACCTCAGCCCTTCCCTCTATAGATGTAGTGAGGACTCCGAGTCCCTCCTGCTGGAGTTCAGAAGTCTTCTCTGCAGCTTCTTGGAAAATTGCCCTTTGAATTTCCCTGTGATTTCCTGTACGTTTACGCGCGCGTGTCCCAGCGTGGCGCAAATGCTGAAATCATCAGCAGATATTGACTTCCACCGAGGCGCTTGCTTCACTGAGCAAGGGTTTGTCAAGGGATCGATGCAGTATTAGCAAGCATCTGACTCCCAGTTTGGGGAAGGGCTGCCTGCTGGTAGTCACTCCTCATTGCCAACGGCAGGTATTTCATTGGAGGAGAGATGTTTTTGGAGTAAAGGAGAGGGGCGTACATCATTGTTGGAAATCAGGAGGACGTCTCTCAAAGACGTTTTTAAAAATACATCAGTTTTAGCATTTTAATTAATTTTGGTGGATTTTGTGCATGCTCAGGTTAGGATGTGTTGACTTCTAACCCATTAACATATCCCTTTAAGCTAGAAATGCAACAAGATAGTTGTGCTGTTGACATCAAAACTACTCTAGGGATGCCAAAGCTGGTATTGCAGAAGCAATGTCCTCTCCATCGATGTGGCCTATATCCAGCTAAAGGCACGATGAGAATACTCCAAGAGTTAGAACTCATTGTTCCGTCTGAACAGGAGGAAAATCTCCTTAGCTATGAGGGTGCCAGAGCCCTGGAAGAGGCTGCCCAGAGAGGTTGTGGAGTCTCCTTCTTTGGAGACATTCCAAATCTGCCTGGATATGGTCCTGGGTGACCCTCCTTTAGTAGGAAGCTTGGACTAGATGATCTCCAGAGGTCCTTTCCAACCACTACCACCCTGGGATTCTGTGATAAGCTCCTATTGAAGTCCAGGGACCACAGCTTTAGCTTCTTTGAGGCACTGTAATTCCACAAAAAACCCCGTGTTGGCGTTGTGTCAGTTTGTACGTGTTGAACCCACAGGCTTGGCCTGGTTTAAATGTGCGGTTAAAATATGGATGTGGATGCTTTCAGAGAGCAACCCCAGAGCGTGCTTGCCAAGGGGAATAGACAGATAATACGCTGATACAGAAATACTCGTTGGATACTTGCTTAAATCGTGCTACTAATGAAAGTAATCGTACATTTCCATCCGCAGGAGGCAATCTCTGTCTGGCCCTCACGTTCTGTTCTGAGCGTGGATCGCTGTTCTATTTAACTTGTATTTTATTACTGCTTTGAGGGAGATGTGTTTCAAAGCGTGGATTTTCTCTGCTGTTCCTAAGGAGGCTGTGATCCGTGCATGCATATTCCTCGCTCTGAGATGGCATTTCGTGGCCTCGTCTGACTCTTCCAGCGCATCTGTTAATGGTTGCTGACATGCCGCAGTCTCACACGCTTATCTGCTAACGCAGTTGTGCAGGGTTTATGTGCAGACACATGTTAGAGAGCACTGCCTGCCTTCTGATGCATCAAAAAAACCCCCCTTTGGAAGCAATTCAGTGGCAAAACCACAAGCTAGAGCTGTTTGTCATCATCAACGGACTGAACTAACGGCTTTTGTCGTGAGAAATGTTAAGATTTAATGAGAGAGTGTAGAGGAGGAGAAACGGTTATCGTTGGGATTATGTGTGTGCATAGCAAGTGGGGTTTGATAGAGTTTCTTTCTGTCCAGGTATGAGGAGTATCTTAAATACTCCTGGAACCTGCAGGAATCTGTGCAGTTGGAAGGGAACACAGATCAAGCTGAAACACAGCACAATCTAAACTTGTTCGGATTGTTTTAAAAGCAGGGCTTTGATCATGCACAGTCAGTAAAGATTTCAGTCCCCCCCTTATAGAAACTGGGGCCATCGGTTCTGGAGAGCTCTCAACTGGGTCATTGCATTTCTCAAGCCTTTCCGAGTTCTCCCTGGGGAAGAGTTGCATAGGGGATTTTTCAGGCTGGTTTTCATTCTGTCACATTATGTTGCTGCGTTTTCTTGTGCCATGGATAAAGTCACATAGAATTGATGTGTGACATGTATAAATTGTTTACCATGTGGGTCTGCTACAGGAGAAAACATGGACCTGGAAAGAAATAGATCTATTGCAATCCTGTGTTCACTTCATTTATCTTTTCATGTTATCTTTTGCTATTGACTCTACTTTTCCTGGGATTTATTCCACAATTTCCAGTTTGACTTTCAGGAGCAGCCGGTCTTGTAATACACATAATTAAAATTTACTTTCTAGGACTTAGACCTATGTACATACATGTACATCCTTTGTTGAGAGGCTCCTGAAATACAGCTCTTAGGCACGTGTTAGGCAGTACGCAAGGTGACGGCACGTGAGATTTATTGGCATGCCATTAGACCGACTGCACCATTTGTCAGCAGTGCAGGACATCACAGCACAGCCGAATGAATGAAGTGTTCAGGAGACACCAACTGGAATTATTTTTCTTCTTTCTTTCCCTTGTGTTTGTGCATGCCCATGCTGAGGCGCCAGCAGAAGTTCTGCAGCACCAGTTTGGCTCCCCAGTGCGAATCGGAAGACTGGGGAATGGGGCTGGTGTGGGTTTCCTGTTCTTCTGAAATATCCTGTGGCTCTGCCGTGATGTATGGGGTGGGCAGGAAGAACTTCACTCCTGACAGCAGCTTGGAGCAAATTCTGCTCGACCCTTGCTTCCTTACTCAAAACGAACATGCATTTTGGGATGCTTTGTTGGAGGTTGGGATTTTTTAAATCTATTTAAAGCCTCATTGTTTTTTGCGTCTGCTTGAACCTCTTGCAAGTACAATAGATGAGTCTGTGGCACAAGAGCCAAGTGTATTTTCGACCCATCCATTTACAAAATCGTGAAGGAGGAAGGAAGAGTAGCGGAGCTCGAACAATGATTATTCTAGACTCGGAGCCATAAATCTGTGCTGCAGGGCTGATGCTGTGACACTTCCTTCTAGCAACCGTTGTCAGACCAAGAGGAACTCTATTAATACTTTGTGTCCTGGTAGATGAAGGGTTTGGGGCTTTTTTCCTCAGAAAAAGAGTCAGCGAGGCTTAGCCTGTGTTGTATTGACTTCTAAGCAGATGAATTTGCTCACCGAAAGCAATAAAATAATTTGCTGTGAGGTCTTTCTTCTTTGTGCCTTAACCCCCCCTCTGATGTCCTCTAGAAACCTCCCTGCCTTCTGACAGTTTAGCTGGTGCAGCTTCTGTGGTTAAAGGGTTGTGGATTTATTTGGGAACATGGAAGCAGGTTCCAAAGTCACGCTGTCTTCAGACTAGAAATGTTGATGCTGAGTGCAGGTTCTTATTATCTTCATGAATGAGAGTTCAGCAATTTGAGATGCCAAGTGAAACTGCCTGAAACTGGGATCAAAACAAAA
Source organism: Todus mexicanus (assembly GCA_013389965.1). Classification (NCBI taxonomy): domain Eukaryota; kingdom Metazoa; phylum Chordata; class Aves; order Coraciiformes; family Todidae; genus Todus; species Todus mexicanus. The sequence goes on from WEIS01060108.1 coordinate 4,273, forward strand.
GCAGCACACATCGTGAAATAATCATAGGAACATAGAATCCCAGGTTGGAAGGGATCTGAAGGATCATCTGGTCCAACCTTTCCTGGCAAAAAGAAACCATGAAATAAAGAGGAGTTTGATCCAGTTTTGGAAAACAGGAATTCAACACAGCTGTGCCTCATAGCTGACTGTTGCTGAACTATTTTGCTGTTAGGGTTTTTTCCAGGGGATGCCACTGCAATTTCTCTTTTTTTAAAAAAAGAAAATTTCAGTGTGGTAGTGCTTTTTCATTACACCCTGTGAAAGCCAAAAGAATGTCATCTTTCCTGCAAATCCTCTTCATTACAGCCAGCCAAATTCTCACTTCAAACTTCAGTTCACAGAGCAACTGTAATTCTTGCCACAAGCAGTGAAAAATCCTCTGGTTTTGGTGGTGAAACAGTTGAAAGAGAAGTTGAGCCCTGTGGTGGGTCCTTGTCTCTTACCGCAGACCACATCCATCCATGCTCAGCACATCTTCTGAACCAGTAGACCCAGGTGTTGCAACCGTACACACACGGGACTGGTTTCCAGGTGTAAATACCAGCAGCGAGGCAAATGAACAGAGTGAATTTTAGATATGAAGTAGTATCGTCGCTGCATCTTTTCATGCATAAAGGATAAAGCAAAGTTGAAGTGATTCTGCCAGTTAATTTAGGTCGAAATTGGATCGACTCGAAATCTGTATAGAGAATGAGTGTGGATTTTGTATTGAGCTTTGTGTAAGTTCTTTGAAACTTTGTCGTCTAAACCACAGGCCTCTTAATTTTGGTGGTACAAAGGGACAATAACCAGCAGAGGGAGGAAAGGCTTCTTAACCATAAACCTGTTGACAAGAACTATATGACCTTATGGGGTGGTCAGGAAGGAAGCAATCCTACTTTGATATCCCTCGGGAATGGGAGAAGAGCTGAGAGACGGTGGGTTTGCAGACTTGGAAAAGAAATAAAGTTGGGTGTTATTTTCAGACTTCAATTTAAAGCAGATTGTGTTGATAAAATTTCAAATCCAGCTCCATAAATAAAAAGCCAACCTCAGTGGAAGAAAAGAAAAAGAAAGAAAGAAAAACCTACCCCAAAATTAAAAACCTGGGACATCATTATTCTTTTTCCCTGTTCGTTCATGTTTTCAGTGCCAAAACCGCTTTCATCTAATGGCCGTGGAGCTTTATGAAATTTATCTTGTGATTTTGGCCGCTGGCACAAAATTCCATCACAAAGGGCTGGGTAATGACAATTTGCTGTTAATTCCTATCTAAAATTGCCAATCATTGTAATTTCAGTACAATCGTTTACAGGTCACCACCAGTAACCCTGGCTAATCCTGAAAAAAAAAGAAAAAATCAAATTAAAAAGAAGGGAGAAAATGCTGGGATTTTTTCATGCCCCTTCTCCACTACCTTTTTCCTTTTCTCTACCACTTGTAGTTTTCCTGGTTTGCATGTAGATGATGAAGGGCCTAGAAATTCAGACTACAGTTTCAGATCTGGCTAGTCCCTGCCCTAAGCCTACCTCGTCATCTCTGGAACAGCTGCAGGTTTTTGTTGCCGAGTTGCTGGACCGAAAGCACTGAAGAAGGCATTTGGTACGATTTCAAAGCGCTGGGCATGCTCAACCCCAACCCAGCGAGCTGGGGAGGAGGGAACAGGCAGAACCATCTCGAGGAAGGAGAAGGCTTGCTGACGTGAATCAGGATTTAATGAGCTGACCACCTGCTTTTGAAATCCTCATCTGCAAGATATTTGAGCTGGTGAATTCAGACGTGGCACTTCCAGGCTTTTAGCTAATCTCACTGTCTGGCAGCGTAGTCACAAATGTGACCTCAGGAATAGAGCAGATACCTCCTGGATGTGCTGGCAGAGCATGTCAGTAAACACTTTAGCATCAGCAGGCTGTGTGTTAGGAGGCCGTATGATTCCTTTTTAGCTCTAATACTTGCTAGGAGTGGGAGAACTGAAATTTCGGTCTGGGTTTAACTTGAATCTTCAGCCTTAGTTGATGATACATGGTGTGAGAGTAGAGCAGGAGGTGCATACCATGGCAACATCTGCACAGTCGTGCCTGCAAGTATGAGATGGGCTTCTGCAAAGGGAGAGAGAGAGAGAGCTTCCAAGAGGTGTCTCCAGCTGTTGTCTTCTGACCTCTCTATCAATATTCCTCTAAATCTGCCAGAAATGAATGGTTCTGTGTCCAAATTAACTGTGTGGCCCAGGGCCCCCCTCTGCCCTGCTATCAGTGCTGCTTGCGGCGCCCTCATTCTTAAGCAACATACTCTCAATTTAGCTAAAGAGAAACTCCAGCTTAAATCAAGTGCCTGCCATCCTTACTGAGCAGTGCACCAGCTCAGCCTTGTCCTGGAGTCCCTTGTCCCAACAGAAGAGCTGTTGTTTCATGCTTGCAGAGGGTTTCCTTGTAGCGTGCTGCCCGCTGCTTTCTTGGTGGAACCCATTGCTCTGGAAAGCCTGACTCCATCATCTGCTCATCTCACCTGCAGAAAATGTTGCTTTTAAGGTCAGGAGAACTGTAAAGCCTGTGTAAGGATGGCTGGAACTCAACATTCAGAGCAAAGCTTGTGTTTTCTCCCGCAGCGTGCCTCTGCAGAGAAGGTTTTATTTCCTTAGGCACCATTTCCCTAATTCAGGAATGCGAGTCCTTGTTATTTGTTTTTATTACACAAACTTTACAAATTGAGCTGGCAATGCTTCCATTTGCAGATTGAATGGAAATGTTGGCTGTGTGATTTCCTTCCAGGGGCCGATGGCCTGGATCCATCCATGAATTCTGAATGTTGCCGTGTCAGCAAGCTGTCTTTGCCCCCGATTTCTGATGGTCTTTTGCATTTGCATCTTCACCACTTGTTGTGTTTTTCACATTGCTTGGAACAATATCCTCTGTACCATTTAGGTGCCAGAGTCGTGCCTTTCAGAGCCTCACAGGCTGTGGTCTACTGTGACACAGAAACCCCTGCAACTCTGTTTTAAAAAGCAGTTAGTTACTTTACCTTCATTACCGTTTAAAACCCTCACAGCTATAGGGGTCGGATATATTCTTCTAATCTCCACTCTAAACCTATTTTGTCAAGTTGATATCTATTCTTGTACCAACATAGTTGATCATGTAAATAAAAGCTATGTCCCAGCACATGGTAAATTAAACCCTCCATTTTCGCATGCTGTGTTTTGGAGACACGACATATTCCTTGAAGCCTCCCTGAGGTACTGCAGGCTGAGGTAGTGCCGTGTAAATGCTCACCCGTGATTGGAACATTTTGCTTTACTGGTGAGTGCTGAGCCCATTTCCCAGATTCTGCAGTTCACCCAAAGGAATGTCAGCGAGGTCTTTAACACTCACCACCGTAGCTTTGAAATACCAGTCTCTGATGTAGGTCACTCGTTTTGTTGGTCCCGCTGCAACACTTTGGCACCGAGATCTCGGTTTTACAGCGGCAGGATTGTGCAAGCCCAGACTCTAAACTTGATGATAGTGGAGAAGGGAAGACATCTTGTGTGGAGGGGAAGAAGCGTTCACTCTGATGAAAAAGGAAGGCTGGGGTATTTTACAGATTTATCTTGGCGTGTTTATTACACTCATTTAAAATGGGAGCTGTTTCATACCGCTCAAAGGCACCAAGTGGTAAAAGGAGTCCAATCTGCTCATTAAATCTAGACGAGGCCTTTCAAAGACATTTTAAACTTCGAGGCAAATCTGGAGAAAAGTTAAGACAAGGCCTCCCATTCTTGTTTTATGTTGCTCTTCTGCACCCTGATCGACCGCGCAGCAGCCTCCTGGGGTGAGCTCCTTAACTTCTGCAGCTTGTTGAAGCTCGGCTGGTGCCAATGATGTCGCGGTGATTTATATGAGCTGAGGACGCGGCTTCTCGATTTCAGAGGAGTTATTGCAGAATATCGGGCCCAAAAGTGTTCTTGGCAGGATTTTTAGTTAAGCTAATGCCTAAAGCAAGACTCGAGCTCATTAAGAAAAGGTTTCTTTCTGTGTCTGAGTCCTTTTCCCTGAGAGGCTCCAGGAACAGTCTTGACTTCAACAGAAATGTGAAAAGATGACAGGTGAGTGTTTATCGATTCCGCTTACTGGATAAAGCAGGGCAGGAATATTGGCCATACCACTCTGCGAGGTTTTTTTCTGAGAGCAGAAGAATGTTTTAATAGAAGTAAAAGATAACTTGAGCTTTATTACTGATGTCAAGTTTATTGAAGCGTGCCACAAATAAGGATTTTGGGGTGTTATGGTATATCCACAATGCATGAAATAAAGTCAGAAACAAAGTAAGGATGTTCTCAGCCTCCTTTGTTTGTCAGATCAACTGGAAAACAGACTCTTTTCCAAGAAGAAAGGATACCGAAAGCACTGACAGCTTCTTTTATCAAGTATGTTTAAATTCAGGACATCCATTTGTGTGAAATATATTTTAAATGGTGGCTGGTCATTTATTTTCTTTGCTGTTGTGTTCATTTGTTGTTCGGGTTCTTTCTTACTTTTACAAGACAAAGCATACTTCTTTCTTAAATACTTACACTGGAATTCAAAAAGCTTACTGAGTCTGGGAGGAGGGGACGACTTTTAATTTGATCCACAGCTTGAACTGGAGCTAGCCATGAAATTAAGGCCTGGATTGGGATCCCAAATTTCCCATTCACTTCCAGTGCTTTTCCTCTAATCGATGTTTATAAACTAACAAGTGGTCTATAATTTATCAAGCCCAGTCACTAAAATGAGAAGAACGAGCTCTATTTTTGCAGGTTTTTAGCGCATTAGGGTAACTGTCCCGCTTGTTATCATCAGGACAATTAAGAAGGATACTCTGGCAATGACTTAATTTATCTGGAATGCAAAATGATCTTTTATTTCATTTCAGTGGAAGAAATGAGGTGTTATACCAGTAATCTCAAAATACACGGCTGAACTGCCGATGCCGTGGTGTGCTGTGGTTGTATGAGGTTGTTTAATTGGATACGCTGATCTGAGTTGGCTGTTTACATACACACAGCGATTTTGGAAAGGGACCTTCTTAATGAAAGTAGAAGAAAAACTTCCAAGAAAAAGCACGTTTGGCACTTAACTAGCAAAGGATTTGCTTTCCTCATTAAACTCATTATAACCGAGCTCAAGAATTGCACAGGCACCGGGGAATTACTTGAATTAAGTTAATAAAGTTGTACTTTATCAGATGTGAGGGATCTGATTATTCCATTAGTAGGGTGATACAGCCCAAGTTCAGATCTGTGGATTAGAACAAGCAGGTTACGCGGATGAAGCTGTGAAGCTCCTTCACCTGGGTAAAGAAGAAAGCTTTTGTTTCCCTTCTTTATTTTTTGGAGACAGGACAAGACAAAACAGTGCTGCACAGGCTAAATTGTTAATCGATGGTGTTTGGTGTTAGGAAACCGAAAGGAAAGCTGTTGGTAGAAACTCTCCATGCTCCTGAACTCTCTCTGAACACATCCTTGGGAATACACAGCGGGGTTTGGGGGTTCCTGTGTGATCTTTTCAGTGCAATTTGCTCTTGTTTGTTTGCTTCTGAGCTATTTGGTTCTTCAAGCCAGACGCAAAAATTCATGTTATCTGTGCAGGTGCCAAAACCAGTGAACACTGGTAATAAGCTGGTTTTAGCTTGTTGGGTGGATTGTCTTTTCTACAATGCATCTAGTATCTAGTTCTTTACCAAATATTCACATCTTTAGGCCAGCGAAGAGTTAATAATCAATCGGTGCCTAATGAACCTATAATCACCTTATTAAATCCACATCCAATGTGTAGTTAAGTGTGCTCAGAGTATTTTAATTTAAAATGTTACCATAAAATCTGCAAGTAGAATTAGTGTAGTGCTTTCGAGATTACATTAGCAGCAAAACAGGAGGTGGATGGTTATTGTTAATTAAACCATACAGACAACATCCACTGGAATCCTAATGGCGTGCAAGATGGATCTATTTGTTTAACACTGTAAAGTTTCAAGGTTCTCTGCCCTCCAACTGCTTTTTTTTTTCCCTCCTCTAATTACCAGGGGAATTTTTTGGACTGGTTTTGATAATCTATAAGACTGGTGAGACGTTGAAGTGAACCTTCCAGTTACCTCTGGAACGGGCTTGATGTTTATATGCTCCGTGGAGGGATGGAACAATATTATTTTGCTATGAGTTTGTTTATTAAACCATTTTATGGGATTTTTTTCTCCCTCTTCTATCTAACCAGTCTCTGAGGAAAGCTCCTGATTTGATTTCCTCTAATGAAAGTGTCCCCCTTCTTGTAATATATTTGTGACCATGTGGCTCATGAAGTCCCGTATTTTTTTTGCATTTCCCTGCTTAGGTCAAATGCCGCAAGGAGCCGCCTTATTCCCTGGTCGTTGTTCTTTCTCTTCCTCCTTTCTACGTGTCTGTAAATGTGATTGTTGGGGTTTTCCTTCTTATCTTAGATGCTAAACCCACACTCTCTTGCTCTCATCCATTGTGGAGAGTTTAATTAAGACCCTCTGCATCACTCAGAGTTGTTCTCACTTCTCTTGTTGCACCTCCTGGGCACTGGAAGGATATGACACGATAACAGTGAACGTGTGGCTCTGCTTTCTGGCTGTCAAACGGACCTTTTCACCCTCAGCTCCACAAACCACGTGGTTACTCTTGTTTTCAAAATAGCCAGTGAATCGACTCTTCCAAGCAAACCCAGCGTGCAGCTTGAAGTGGTCTTTCCCAAACACGTTTTTCCACAATCCACTGACTCATTCATTGCTTTGTTTTAATCACATTGATCCAATTTTAGCTCTTTGCCTTCTGTGAAGAAAGGGCATTACAGCTTTGCTTGCTCGTGGTCATAGCCTTGAAACCTGAAGGCTAAGTCAAACCCCTGACCGCTGTGGAGTGGAGAGGACCTCATCTGTTTTTCGTTAGTCCTTCCCATTCACCCTCTGTGTGTACTGGGCTATGTGTGTACGGGCTACCAGTAAGGGTTTGCAGAATGGAGCCTTTGCATTGTTTGTAATTGAAAACCATTGTTGGAGAAACAATGGTTCAATAACCTTTTCTGAGCCTGGCCTAATGTCTCTCTCCAGAGACCATGGTGAGCACGGTGGTAAATTGATTTTAAAAACAGTGCTGTATTTCTAACTCTTTCTGCAGGGCTGACTGCAGTTCCAGCCTTCTGCTTAAGAGCTCTGGATAATGCCGGGCTCCGAGTGTTGCTCTGGAGGGTACATGGGTACAGCAGGGACAGATTGCATCAGCATCTTCTTCCTTTCCGTTTTTTCCTACTGCTGAAGAATAAAATCAATATTAAGATGAGCGAACACACCACTTACATGAAGAAATAAGTGGTAGTTGTTTGATTCCTTATTGTACACAGTAGTGATTTATATAGTTTGGATGCAGTTACAATCTTTCCATCTCTTGAGGGACTTTAAGTTTTTTCATTTCCACCTTACTACTAGACTGGCCAAAGAGAAAGTTGAAGAACCCTGTGAAAGAACCAAGAAGCTCTGATCTTTGGTTTTAGATTGATAGATATAGCTGGAAAAAACAGCTTTGCTTTCAGGTTCAGCTAATGATCTGGTCTGTTTACCTAGAAGCTATCCCTAATTGAGGAGCAAGTTCTATTTACAGCCGGATGGGCTGGAATTCACTGAGGACAAAAGAAAGAGCCTGGATTGTAATCACCGCAGCAGTAAGGGGCGGGTGACAGTGTAAAGTCAGAAGAAAACCCAAAGAAGCTTAAAAACTTGTCCAGTTTATCCATCCGGTCTGGTAAAACAGTTTATCTCTCTTTACAAACCTGGCTGCTTTGAATAATTACAGGGAAGATGAGTCAGTTTTAAGCTGAGGTTACAACTGGTTTAGCTCCATCAACTCGGTGAGGTCAAGGCAGCTCACGCCAGCTGAAGAGCTTTTGACCACCGCACATTTTAAATGTTCCATTTATCAGGCTCTACTTGCTCCTCCCTTGTGGCAACTTCAGTTCAAGCAGAGAGCGGATGATGAAGCAGGGAGGGCGAGGATATCCATCATGTTTGGTGGTGGCTGTTAGAGGAGAAACCCAACCTGCCAGGAGGTTTCAACCCTGGCAGGAATTGGTGGGCAGGTGGTGGTACCTCTTTGGAGGTCACTGTTCATAGCTTGCAAATCAACCCATGGCAGTTTTCTCTGATAGCTTAAGACAACGTGCAAGATATTGATTTTCTTTCACTTGGAGTTTTTAGAAAGCAAGTTGATAAGCTCTTCCCCCTCCCCTCATTTCTTTTCCTCTGAATACCTAGGCTGTTGTATTTAAACTCTTGTAAATATTTGAATTATACTCAGTAGTGCATTTTCCACTCCTGGGCTAAAGGATGATTGGGAAGATGTAAATTACAAAAGATTAGACCATGGTGATTTGTCGTTTGTTTTTTTTTTTTCTAATAGCCTGTACTCTGTAGCAATTTTATCTGCGTTTTGATAAAGTCTTCCGCAGCAGATATACTCTGATGGTTCAATGAGTCCATTCAGAAGTACTTTCCACTTTGCAGGGGTAATTATCTTTATTAGTTCTGTACCTTGATGGTGTTTCAGCAGAGCATTTAGGAGTGTCAAATTCTATTAAGCATAAACTAGCTCACGGAGGAAATAATTTGGAACTGTGTGTAACTGGTGATACCTGAAGAGGTTTAAGTGAGTGTTATGGTGTCTTCTTTTTTTGTGTGGGAGTACTAAGTGGTTTTGCCACTTAGTACTCCCCCACAAAAAAAAGAGACAATAGAATTTTTATTTATTTGAGGGGAGGTGACCTTGTGTCTTTGGAATTAGTCTTCTCTTAGATAAATGTGGAAAATCTTCAAGCTTCTGCATGCAAAGAATTGATTACTTAGGTAACAGACCGGTACCACTTTTTAACCAGCACAGTTCAAAAGTGTCATTTTACTGGGATACTATAGTTCAAGTAGGAAAGAAAGGCTACAAAACCCACGACGCTTTTCTGAAGTGCATCTTCCTTCCACGAGTTGAACTGCAGAGCTCAGGTGGGAAATAAGCACAACCAAGATTTGCATGGTGTAACAGTCCAGTTAAAGGTGCTTCTCGCTCATCCTCTGCCACGTACAGTTTGTGAAAGCTGAAGTTGCTGTGGAGCTTCTGCTCCCACGTGCACTGAAGAGGTCCCTGGGCTGAATATCAAAATGACGTGTCTCACCTGAGCTGCAGGAGTAAGTACGTCAGAAAACCAAGGGAAAGTGCTGAGACCAAACGAAAGGGTTTTGTTATTAGCGGTAAACAGGAAAATTAAACTCCAGAGGAAGGCTGTGGCGGTGCAAAGTGTGTCCTGCTTGATTTCCCCAGACAGCTCAATTTCATTGCATGCCATTAGTGCTTACATTCAAGACTGTGCATGTATTAATCATGCTGGAACTGCTGTCCTCAGCTCTCGGGAAGTTTGACTTTCCTCCCTCTACGGGGCTCTTCAGCATCTCCAAATTGCTCTTTCTCTTGTTTTGTCGCTGGTGGATATTTGCCCTGTGGTTGAAGGGAACTGATACGGAAAAGATCAATTCTTTGTACCAGCAGAAGGGACGTACCAAGTATTGTGAGCTAGAAGCTTGTTTCCTTTTGCTTAAAGCTCTTCATCTGCAGTTAGCTCTTGCTCTGTTTGGGGGCATGATATAGCAAGGAGCACAGCAAGATCGTAAAATGCTTTCTTTGGGTTGGAAGGGACCTTTCAAGCTCATCTAGTCCAACCCCCCTGCAGGCAGCATTTTGGCTGGTGCCTTGATAAGGTTACTCAGAGTCCTGGTCAGACCTGATACGGAGTACCGAGCTTCCCTCAGTACTAGAAAAAGACACTGACAAACTAATTTTGTAGATACCTCCCTTTAGAAAGCTGACCCCTACACATAGATGTGGTGCTGTTTCTCTATGTGCTGAAAACTAGTGCGTTAATAGCTACTGAAGAAGCTTTTGAAGCTTGGTTCTCGCTGTTGTTCTACAGCCACCTGACTTTACTCCAACTTAAGACTCGTCACTACTCCCGAGAAGAGAAAGGAGGTAGCAAAATGTGGAAGTAAAGACTGTAGTTGAATATCACATCAGAGGGGACAACCAGGAGCATGCAGGAGCTTAGTTTCACTGAAGTCTCCATCGTTCTGCACTACACCTTTGTAAAGAGATTAGTGATACATGTTTTTGTCTGTTCATAATAAGGTCATTTCTGTGGACATTTCTCCGTCGAACCAGAAACACTTGTGCAAGTCTTTGCGTGATTTTAGGTCCCTTTCTAGCTTACCCTCCCTTGGCTGGGCTGTGTGTCCTGTTCCAGCCGTCTCTGGCCATGTGAAGACATTATTCCCTCCAGCATCTCGTGATTAACCTCCAGTTACTGCTGAGTTCTTCTGGTGTAATTTGATTCAGTCAGGATGACCTGGACTGGAAAAGGCCATTACACCATGGACTGGGAGGTCTAACAAAATTTTCCCATCTCTGACACAGGTCAGTGATGACTAAAGGTAGTCCAGTGGTAGAAGGGAGCTGTGCTCCCTTAGTCTGAGCAGAGCTAGGAAGGGATACAGCAAAAATATCTGCATTGCCATCTCACCACGTTTTGCCCTTTTCCATCCTCTTTCTGTACATTCCATTGACAAAATTGGGTGATTTAAGTGTTTTGGGTAACCCACTTCAGGCTGAAATGGCTTGGAGCAGGCTTAGCATTTTTAAAGGAGACACACAACAAGTTCTGTCAGATGTCAGGGCCTCCCACACTCTCTGGGAGAAAGGAACCCCCAACTGGTGCAAGGATCACTCTGCCCAGCCAGCTTGGATGTGAAAGGGGACAGCTGCACGTGAACTACCTGGCCACCCAAACTGAAGCAACGCCGATCACTTTTAAAAGCAGAGAGTGCGTACATTCAATTTTGCTGGTGCGACTGTTTCTATTTAAGCGGTATAATGTTATGAAGACCTATTCATGTGTTAATGGACCTCTTCCATCTCGCTCTAAAGAAACACTTGCTTTCCAAAGCAATATTGATATCTCATTTGTCTGATGGCAATTCTCTTTTATGCTCCTTTACAGTACCCATTTTACAAAATCTTCCTTTCTTTCCCCTCGTGCTTTTGCTCTATGTAAGCACTTAAAACTGTGTCTAACTTCAGATGCGTGAGGAATAATAAGGAACATTATCGAGATTACCGTCAAAGTCCGTGTATTTAAAATCAAATGCTTTTATTGTGCTAGTATGGTTACTGATTCAGTGAAACCGGGATTTTGAGCTTTTTTTTTCTGTGGGAAATTAATCCAAGCTAATTGATGCAAATCAGATTAATTAAACCAGATTTAAGTCATGCAAGGCCTTTCTCATTCTGAAAAAAAACCCAAAACAAAACCCTGTCTTAATTCAGTTTGGTTTGATTCACTTCCAAATCAAAGAAACTATTCTGACCTGAAATAATTTTATATTCAGGTGAGGAGCTGTTTTGCACCAGTAATTCAGTCTGCTACCTGTATAGACACCCTGTCATCTTTATTTCTTGTTTGTGTGTGTGTGAGGAACATCAGCTTGTCTAGAATTAGATGAGGACCAGCCTATTGGATTTTTCCTTGTTTAACTGATTTAATTACCATTTCATACCCTTAAGACTGAAGCTTTCTTGTTGGGTCAAAGCCAAAAACTTTGTTTGCCTGGTAATTGCTGAGTGTGCTCCTTTAGGCTGCACCCACCAAAGATGGGAGAGTCCTCCTCTTCTCACAATGCTTTCCAGTACATTATATCATGAAGAAAATCTCAGCTATTCCAGCTGGGGTTTGACGCAGAAGGTGGTAGCAGATAATACAAGCAGGAATTGAATGGGTGGTTTGCTGGAAATCTAATTTGATGGGTAAACAACCCTGAATGTCAAGAGCACTCTGTTTGTAAATATATGCAGGATGGCGGTTTGACGCTTAAGAGGTCGTGAAATCTTCGTCACTGGGACTTTCTAAAAATACTAGAAAATGATTTGGAGAATGGCTTAAGTTTTGTTTGCCCTACCTTGGCCTAATCCTGTTTTTCTAGGATTCATCAACATTATTTTATTAGAAGGATTTTCTTCAGATAAAATAGGAAAGAATCTTTCGCATCATCCAAACAGCTCCATTTATTTCTCCACCTCTACATTTGCAATGGTGACAGGAGGAACTGGATTAAGTTGAAATATCAGTTTACTTAAGGTTTTTGTAACAGAATAAATTGTAATTATCAGAAAAAAACTTCAGGAATCATGAAATCCTGTCCTAAATTCTTGAATGGTTTTATGTGACAAGAATATTCAAAATGATTTTGGGTAAGAGCAAAATAACCATCCAGAAGTTAAGTGCAAAAATTGAGAGGTTAAGTACATAATTTTCTTTATTGTTGGTTATCCTGATTCAGCCAGCGCAATAAAATGTGAGAAAAGGATATAATTCTAATTATAAATAAACAAATAGAATAGGATTTGATAATGCTTTTCATATCTCAGAGACTAATACATGGTTTGTCTACAATTAAGATGATTTTCTGACCTAAGGCAGAAGAAAAGTACATGGTCAAGTCTTCAGTAGTCAAAAGAATGAAATTTTATTGACTCAAAAGCTCAGTATTTACTAGAATTTCTGTTCTAGGGGAAACTGTCTTTTTACGTTTGTTTGTGTTCTTAAGTATTTTAGAAAGCCAAAAGAGCACCAAAATAAATGTTTTAGAAGATAGAAATATTTAAAAATTCTTCATTTAACGTGTCAACATTTCACGATGAATTCAGTGTTGAACCTTGTGTGCTTAGTTACCCTCCTGTCTCCTGGAGATGCCCTTACCCATCTCTGGACGAAGATCCACTCCTAGATCACATCTCCTTTAGCTGCACTTGCGCTTAAAGGCCTTTTGTGAAACCCCTCATTATCTGGGCTGGAGCAAAGTGGTCTGACCCGTGAGTCTGGCCTGCAGATAAGGAAAGAGACTTGAGGCTCTGTGACAGCTCATGTCAAGTTTGCTCGAATATTTGAATATTCGATTCTTCACATATTTCAGCCCAAAAGAATATTTCCTGGAGAAAAGGGGAAAAAAATGCAGAAACTGCATTTGCAGAGACCTTTTTCTTTTTTTTTCTTTTTTTGGCTGGTGCCTTGATGGGTCTTGCGAGCATCACATGCCTGTTCTAGATTCATGTTGGTCGACCTTTGTGATCTTAAAGGTCTTTTCCAACCGAAACGATTCTCTGATTCTCTGAAGTAGCCCTACCCAGCTCCTGATGTTACACTGGTGGGGTCCTGTGACTGACGAGATGAGGTAACTCTGCCTTAAACTAATCGGAAGTAAGTTCCTATAGATGATTATTAATTTGTAAACTGATTTTGAATGCAGAGTTTGGTGAGGGGGTTGAGGGCTTGGGTTTGCTCTTTCTATTTTTGGCAGCTATGTGAAAAAAATCGATATTAATATCATCTCACCAAGAGCCTTGACAAATCCTCTAAAAAAACCAACCCCAAATCACAGCTTTGGGGGTCAGAGCTTGCTGTGAAATGAGAGTCAGGGAGCCACCGAACAGTGAGATAAATGCCCAGCTACCACGGATGTGAAAATTAAGAAACGCTCTTTTCTTTGAGTGCTTTACAATTCAATATCAGTGGTAAAGGCAGAAAAATGAAAGATTATTATTCCCATGTAGGGTCTGTTACGAGTCGTAACTGTACTAGACTGGGCATCACAAAAGAGTGAGAAACTGGAGCAAACAGCTTAAACTGCTACAGAGGCTGGAACAATTTAGGAAAGGCTCCATGAAAGAAATGATTTGTCTTTTTTTTTATTTCTTTAATTTCCCAAGAAGTTGTTATTTATGTGCTCGTTAATGTAAATTGTCAAAAATGGAATAGAAATGTAAGCTCTCAATGCAGATATACTTGCTCACAAAAGCTGTGGGAGTCCCAAATAACAACAGATATCCTATTTTTTGGGGGGAGAATATCCTCGCAGGCTGTACCTTCCCTGGAGCCGGAGCGCTCCCGTGCCGCAGAGAGGTGTTCAGAACATCGCTCAGACTGCTTTTGTTTTGCTTACCTTCCATGGGACCGTTCGGTCTGCTTTCTCAGTAATGTAATTAACTGTCTTTTAATGTGGAAAAAAAAAAGTATGCTGTAATAGGAATAATTTATAAACTCGGAAAGAGAGAGATTGATCTTTTCACAGAATTTAGGAAATTAATGCTTTCAAAAGTGGATTATAAAACTTGTTTGATTGAGTGACAGTGGTGCATTGTACGAATGAATCTTTCTGAGCCTTGCCGTTGAAAAAGCTGTTCAGCAGGTAGAATAATCTGTCTCTATCAGAATTTTAAGCAGGTTTGGGTTTTTTTTTCCTCATCTCAACATACAAGCAATTTACTTTTAATTTTCAGTTTGTTGCAGTATATAACGCTGTATATAATGCACAAGGAAAGAAGCCGAGAGGAATTTTTCTCCCTTTGCCCTCTACCCAAAAAGCAGGTGTAAAAAATATGCTTGCTGATTTTTCAAATCTTTTTTTCAACACGTTGCTTCTGTTAAGGATCAAATTAACGTCGCTTGTGAAGGCTGCGTAAGATTCAATGAGTAAAAAACGTGTGTATTGCTATTTTCTTCCTTCAAAATGCATTTCTAGATTAAGACGATGACAAGGAACAGTGAATGATTAATGGATAGATCCTTCTCTCGATGACACAAAGACCATACCTTTCTGCACAGGAAGGTTACAGCTGAATTTCCAGTCGTTCCTTTTTACCTTTCCCCATCCAACTCAGGTGCTCAGTTTAGGAGGCTAAAATCCCTGGGCTCTCCTTAAAGAACAAGGGAAGGGTCTCATCAGACTGGGAGTCACGCTCAAAATGCATCACCCATAAAAAGCAAAGAGTCCCACTGGTGCTTGTAGCTGTCTCAGCTCGGTGTTGCTGCATATAGGTACTTCTCTTGGAATTTGTTTTAAAAGTTAACGGCGTGATTATGCCAAAGAGTCTGAAACGCAGCATCCCCAATTTGGGCTAATTAGCTGACGAGGCATCTTGTTGAAAGAAGTTGCTGTAGCTTAATAAATGAGGGCTTGACTCAGAGTTGCTCATACTCAACAACAAAAAAATCGCTTAGGGCCTGTGCTTATGAGAATTCCATAAAATAATCCAGTATCTCCTAATGAATGTTATATTTGAGCTGGATTTAGGATTCTGAAGTCTTGAAAGAATTATCTCCTCTAGACGTGGTCCTGCTGTGCTGTGCTCCACATGGGATGTTCAGGGGCTCCTGATGGCATAAACTGTCTCAGCCACCCCTTTTGGAAATCTACATTGCTTTGAAAAGCTGGGGGAAGAAAGGAGTTCGGAGAGCTTTGGGGAAACTACCACCTCGTGGCTTCTGCCTCAACATTTGGGATGAACTTTGCAGAGTAGGGTTGACTGACGGGTGGACTCAATGATCCCAAGGGTCTATTCCAACCTCAAAGATTCTGTGATTCTATATCTTGCTGCTTGTTGTCTTACTGCAAGAACAAAGCACAGAGCTCTTCAAAATTGGCTCTGCTGCTGATCTCCTCTTTGGGTGGGTTTTCATCCCCATCGCTGCCCACAGAAAACAGGGGCATGTACTCGCACTGCAAAGCCTAATAAAGAAACGCATATGCTTATCCAGTGTTTCTTTCCAGTGCCGCTTCTGGATTACTCTGGTGTTCTACTGTGGCAAGCATAATGCAGATATAATAAAAAGCTTAACCCAAGCAGGCAAAGAAATGAAAAATCAGGATTTCAGACAATATCTGTCCCTTTCAAATGCCATAATCGTAAAAGCTGGTTCCCATAGAATAAATATAGTTAACCTCCAAAGAGTTATCAGTGCATTACCTCCCTACCACTTACGAGAAAGAGATTCAACTGGCTCATGAGTTATCTGTCTTTTATGCTCATGACAGAAAGATAATCATCCTCGGGGGTGATATATGCTAAATACGGCATAACTGTGCCAAACTGGCAGCAGCTGCTCAGTTCTTTATAGGGCTGCCATTTGCTCCCACCCACGCCGTGCAGTCTCTGGACAACTATTGCTTTGCCTTCTGAAGCCTATTTCACTGTATTTAAAAGTGCCGTTAAAAGTTCAGCTCCCTAAAGAGTTCCGTAAACTAGGCCACTGTTTGTAAACATGGTGATTCAGAACGAGTCCCTTAATTTCCCTGTAGTCTGCTAGAACGTGGGTTGCTTTGATTTTGTTTCCCCCTCCCCAAATGTGCCAAATGGTGTTGCACTTTAAACGAAGTAAAAGATGAGGTGAGCGGGACACCAAATGCGGCCAAATATCGTCGAATCATAGAATCATTTAGGTTGAAAGAGACCTTTAAGATCATCAAGTCCAATCGTTACAGTTGCTAAACATGCCAAAGTCCCTCTGCTGCCAGTGGCGTCCCTGAAGGGCCGTTTTGGATCATCACCTGGAGCTGTGGTGGTGTTCTGAGATGCTCTGTAGGGTCTGCGTTCTCCTGTCTTCGTGGTGTTAGGCTACATGCACAGTTTCTGGAGATAAGTATCCTTTTATTCCTGTTTCAGTGTTTTACCCCTGGGAATCTGGGTTGGGGAATGGCACTCGCAGTCATCTGCTTGATTGTCTCGTTAGTCATTACAAGGGTTAGCAGTTATGTGACATGTTCTAGTGGAGTCTAACCAGCAGTAATCCCACACAGAGCAGAGTGTTTGCTTCTGGTTGCCTATTGTGAACAGGCGTATGATTGTTTGAGGGTTTTTTTGGACAGCTGTCATTTAAGGAAATGCAAGAATAAATTCTAAATAGTAAAGCAAAGGTAGAAGATGAATGGACGAGTTCCTGTGTAACTTGGCCTAGGTGATCCTGCTCTGGCAATGGGGGGATTGGACTAGGTGATCTTTCCAATGCCGGACGTTCTGTGAATCTGTAAATGAGGTATAATGATGGGGCTGATTCCTCTCAAGCCATTCTATGGGTTAACATATCAATATGCTGCCTTCTCATAATATATTGAGCATATTCACCTGTTTCTGTACAAAACCCAACAGGCTTTATCGAAGTAGCATTCCCTTCATGTAGAAAATCAGGTTCATTAGCAAAAAAGGTAATAGTTCAATGCAGTCTACGCCCATGTACTGTCGCACTTCCCTTTTTTTTTGTTAGCACATCTTTCAATTGTTTTTACCTTCAGAATTTGTTTCCAGATCTCTTCTATCTTTGCACTCAGACTATAGAATCCAAACAACCTTTCCCTCATTAACTAAAAAAGCTTAAATGTGCTTTCCTCCATCTACTCTCACAGATTTAGGTACAAAATATTTGCTGCTGGATCTATACTTCAGGTTCTTAATTTCTAGGATGGCAATTACCTGATCCATCGCATTTTACCTGCATTTTTTAATATGTTGTTTGTGGCAATTTCCACTCCTGTAGAGTTTTCATTTCCCTTAATGTTCCTATCCCTGCCTTCTGATCGTCTTGTATTGCTGTAGCTTTGTCTCATTCCTTTTCTGTGCACTTAAACTAGCCATGAAGATTACAAGTCAAGTCTCTTCTGGTCTTGTCGCCTCTTCTCTAAGCCTAATGCTTGTTTTATCAGGCTTGATTCCTAAAGGTCAGTTATGCCATATACTCAGGGAATTACCCGTCCATCAAGAAGGGTCCTGTGCCTGTGAATTCTTTCTAGGGTTTGGACATCTGCAGCCTTTCCCCTCATGCCAATTCTGGAGCCCCACATTGATCTCCAGCGTCTTGTCCTATTTCGTCTTCCTTCTCCGGGGATGAGTTGTAACTATTCTTGTTAGAAGCTGTTTGCCACAAGCGCGATGCTTGTAATACAAATGAGCCATTGCGTGGAAGGGATTAGGACTTCTCGGCTTTTATCTCCTGTGAAATAAGTAGCCCTGGAGTACAGAAGTACTTCCTCGAGGGATGGCTCTTTCACACTCCGAAGGAAGGTTGCTGCTGAATGGATTTCTTTCAGGTGCTTTTCCGAGTGTGCCTGACCATACGAAGTACCAGCAGCTGCCTTAGTCCGGAGACAGCATTTGTTTTGAGTCTGACAGACGCACAGCAACATGAAAACTGTCGGTTTTTGATGCAATAATCAATAGATAAAACCTTGCCACAGTGATGTAGCAAAACACACTATTTTTGCAAGTTCCCCCAAAGTTATCGGCGTTTATAATAGCTGCATAATTTAGTGGGGAAACAGTTGAAAGGCTTTGCTTGGCTTTGAGCACTGCGTGGTCTGTGATGGATTAAAAACCCGGAGGGCGACTCGCGTTACAACAGCAGAATCTTATAGCAGTTAGATAAATGAGAGAACAAGTTATTCCACAAAATGAGGAGAACCTTGAAATTAGTCCTCTTACGTACTAAAGATTCAACTGTACTTACTTTCTCTGGACAGAAAAATAGAGTCCAAAGCACTTGTGATAAGAAAAGTATCTTCGGCCCAGTTATATTTTGTGTTATCTTAAGGAGGAAGGAATGGGTTTGTAGGCGTACCTGTTTTCTATGACAATAGGAGAACCCTGCCTGACTAACTTTAAGTAGCTCCCGAACTTTGGGATGGTCACAGGAGGTGATTTGTAGCATGTGGATATCAGTGGAATGTGCCTTTCCCCTCCCCAATAGTCCAGAAAAAAAAAAAAAAGGTGCATTAAAGTAAATTTAAAGCTATTTCGGTGTAAAAGTGCTAAAAAGAGCTGCAACATCTGTCGAGCCTGCAGAACTCAGTTGTCTGGTCACAAACTAAAGCCTACACAGGTGCAAGAGACAGTTAGAGACGTGGAACAAAAGGANTAGTCGTCTGGTCACAAACTAAAACCTTAGGCACACAGGTGCACGAGACAGTTAGAGACGTGGAACAAAAGGACAAACATCACCTGCAGCTACAAATTGTCACTTTGAAAACATCTACAAAAATGTTCTAGCTCAGCCTATGGTCTCCCGCAACTTGGGTTTCATTTAGGAGGAAACTTCCTTAAAATTTGCCAGGGAAGCTGTTCTAGATTTCCTGGCAGAAGATGTATAGCTGAGGTAGACCAGAGGATACAGGGAGAGCCTGGAGATCTTGGCATTTGCTGACCTTACATCATGGCGCTGAATTCCTGAATGTGATGCCTCTCAACTCAACTCCTGATTTCCCTGTTTATACTGGAGTCAGCTTGTTGTGCCCCGTAGGAAAACTCACCCTGGAGCTAGGGCTGTTATGAAAAGCCCTGCTTCAGTGGCATTTAGAAAATACACGATGCTTTAAATAATAGCTGCTTCAGGTTCATTCCCTTGCGATATCACCACGGCCTCCCTAGTGCAATTACAGAGTTGGAATTCACAATTGCCTGTCACATATTATTTCTTTTGCTGCATAAATTGTCAGCAACGTTCACCAGCTTCCAGTTCTTGAAGATCCTAGATGATGACTTGAAATCTGGTACTGAGGGAAGATAAGGCGGTGTTGATGCTTAAACGTTTCACGTAATGTCCATTAAATGCTTCATCTACAGAAGAAGCTTTCTTTGCCTAATGGAGCCACGGCACTTTCAACCCAGGGACCTTGAGCCAAGCAACCTTCTTTTCCTGGGTGTCCCTTACAGAGAAGTAAAATGGCATTTAAAGTCCACGAAACAATGCATTTCGAATTAAAAAAACCCAAACAAACCAACTAAAATTAAAATCTCTCTGAACAAAAAAATCCCCCCAAACAGGAGATATGGTGCTGAGGGACACAGTTTAGTGGTGGACTTGGTAGGGCTGGGTTAGAGGTTGGACTCTGTGCTCTGGTGGCCTCTCCTTACAACTGGCACCACTTCATCCACTGCTAAAACACCACTAGAGACCCAAGGTCTAATTGTTTATTTTAATCCAGCAACGTTATGGTAAATGCACAATTTTTCTCACCTAAAAAAAGAAAAAAGTTAACTCTGACAAGTTTTATTCTTAAATTATTATTTCCCCCTCCCAGTTTCTATCAAATACATCAAACAAACTGTTCTTAACAGTTTGTTGGAGCCAAATGATTTCTAAGCGGCCCGCATCAATCACGAGCAGATCATTCTGTCAGATGCTCGGCGGGACGTGTGCCGACGTCCATCAGAGATGATCCAGGTCCTCTGTGACACATTGCAGAGGTGGGGGAGTGACGGCGTGTGGCATGCGCAGGTACCGCCGTTAGGATTCAGGGATGACAAAGACAAATCAACTTCATTTTCTTTGTTATTTTATTAGTTTTATTTGAGGCAACACGCGCCTGCCGGTTGTTTGTCTCTGCATCCTGTGCATCGCTTGGGAAGACCCAGATTCCACATTTCTCAAACAACAGAGCTGGACAGAGCTGAGATGCTGCTCATACCGATGATTCTCTCCCTGGAGGATTGTAACCAGGTGTCAGGGGACTGTTTTTACGCAATGTAAAGATTTTTCTGACAGTATGGGCTCCCAGGGGAGAACCAGATCATTACATTGATTTTTTTCTTTTCGTATAGGAATGTCCTTACAGCTGCTTGTAAGGAATTTCTTTCAGATCAAAATAAGGAGATGGGAATGTTGTGACTGAAGGACATGGACGGGAAAGAAAGGAGAGGTCATAAGTGTTTAGGGAATAGGCTGTGTGCTTTTCTACTCGGCGTGAGAAACTACGCTGTCGTTGGGAGAGGTGATTAGAAACACTTTCCTATGTTCCAGGCCTGAGCTACCAGCACTGGACTGTGGAATAACCTGTTCTACGGGATATAAATATGCAATGTATCCTACAGAGTCAAAGGAACTCCACTGAGAGACTGACAGAGATCAGTCAGAACTGTCAACAGCTTGGTGTTTGGTTCTGAAGCTCAAACTTCCAGGGGGACACTGGAAAGGCCGAGCCTTAGGCATGTGCCTCCATTTGCCTCTTGTTTTCACGATGAACTGCTAAGATTTTAGGATTTTTCTGAGGTGCTGTGAAAGCATTTATTTTTATTTTTAAAGTTTCAGGGGTTTGTGAACCATGTTTTCCTTTTATTTTAATCGAGGTCATGACCACTTTGTCTTGAAAGAGCAGTTTTGAGTCGGTCCTGGTACAAGAAAGGAAGGTCAAAGCATCAGAAGTCTGTGAGTCTGTCCCTAGAGAACACTTTTCTTACATTGCAGTGTTTCTGAGATGAAAATACACGTGAAAACAATGTTCATTTTCTGCTTGCTTTTATGAGATTAACAGGACATACAGTTGGGGTCAATTACAACAGTCCACAGTGGCATCAAGATCTTAATTTTCTCATCAGCTACTGCATGATGTAGTTCCATGGAGAGATTCCAAGTCCAACTTACGTCCTTTAATACATACAAAAACTGGGAGAAGGTCAAGACTGAGTAATGAACCGAGGGTTTCGTCCCATGTCCTGACTTCTCTGAGACTTGCATGACTGTGAATATTCATTCTGCATTGTTTTCGATTCAAGAATCACTCCAGTTTGATTCAGCTTGAGCGAAGTTTACAAGAGCTCTTTCCAAAGTGGAACTGTTACTGCTCTGATGATTAAATAACCTTTTCTTTCTTCCTTTTTTTTCTTTTTTTTTTTTTTTTGGCATTTCAGTCCAGCTAGTTAAGTCTTACGATCTAATTAGCATTTGGTATTTGATAACTTGAGAGACTCTCAAGAACTTCTAAATTAAATATTTCAGAAACAAAATGCCCTGTCTGAGAATTAAATAAAATTTGCGAAAGCAAAACAAAACCATTTTTCTTCTTTTCATCGCTGTTTACATTCTGGTTTATTCGTTAATGTTTAATGCGCAGAATGAAAACTTAATGACCCCAGCATGTAGCGTTTCACTTCATCCTGAGCTGCTCTTTGTCTTTTTTTTTTCCCCCCCCTTTCATTTATTGGGAAAAAGTTGACAGTCAGAAAACGTCCCCTATTTGCCATTGTCTGCAAACCTTGGGAATGACTGAGCAATAATCCCTGGCAACAAATCATTTGCTGTCTGTCTTAATGAATGTCACCATAGAGATAATGACCGTTGCTCATCTATCAGTGGGTTGTGTGCCTGAATTCTTTGCTGTCTCATGCAATTATTCTATATTAGTGTACGGAAGCGCAGGGTCATCCATAGGATTCATGTTTTATGAGAAAAACTGACACCACCGTATAGCGTCAGTTGATAATTTTGTCCGCGGCTGGCTAGTGCGCCAACGTGGGAGGCTACTTGCAGACATTATACCTGTCATTTCATAATGATTATACATTTTAAAACAATCTAACACTGCTACTCAATTAGCAGATTTAAAAACTGCAGAGAGCTCGGGCTGTTCCAGTCTGAGATGTTCATTCAGGACCATTCTTTGCTTTACTTCTCACGTACAGTGAGAAAAAAGCCCAACAACAGGTAATATTCCAGGTAACACCTTTTGCGTCAGCTTTACAAGAGCAGAAGTGAACTAAAAAAAGTATTTATTCATATATCTCTACTTTTTTTCCCCTGTTCCTTTTTGGTGGTAAGGTTTAATTCTCTGTATTCTGGCCCCGTGGCTTGGTAATAACGGTTTGTTTATGTTCATGCCAAAGGGAATATACTCAGTGCAGCAGAGCAGCAGAATCTGAGTGATGGAAAAGAAAGGGAAGGGTGGTTGGTGTTTGTATCTCTTGATACAGAAGAAAAAGTCATCCCTGTGGGACTAAAAATCCTAAAAATCCAAACCTACTGGGTCATTTTTGTATCGGTAGTATGTTGAAGTCCTGGGTCTCTCTGGGGTTTGGTGATGCCACACAAAGTAAAACCATGGGTACCAAGAAAAACTTATAGAGCAGGTGGGAGAGGACCCAATGACGCGGATGGACGAAGTCCTCCAAATGACAAAGGAGGTCGGAGCTGAGAACTGAACAGTTTTGTTGTGTATGAAGAGAGGAGTATGAAGAAATTGTGTCCAGGTCTGACTCTTACTGGAAGATCAGGTTACCAACAGGCTTTTACTTCCAGGCTCTCAACACCCGTCGATAAAATGTCTCTTTTAGCTGAATTGAATCCACCATTTCTCTTTGATACGGTGGATCATGCAGTATTCCCCCGGGGAACATCTGGTAATGCCTTTTTCTCTGTTCTCCTCCGAATAGACTGGTCATTCTTCTTCACCCAGCAAAATCTTCCTCTTCAACCTTCATCAGATGCTGGTTTTGTCTCTGTTTCACATTGGATGCCTTTTGAAGAAACGGTTGTACACCTTGTTGAGTGTCTTCAGTTTGCAAATAGCGCCTTGATTTATGTCCACTTTTCTGCAGAAACAAAGGATGTAATTTTCCTGTAGAGACAGTATGTGACTAATAAGCTTTTGTTAAGGCAGAAACGATAATGGGTGCCGGAGGAATGGAACCCAATCTTATCTAGGCTTGAAGTCAGCATCCATCACGGGTGTGTCTGGCTGCCCCTCAAAGTTATAAATGCGGCATCCTCTCTTGGAATGGAAGTTGGTTGTTGCTTTTTGCTTTTCAGGGAGGGTGTAACGAAAAGGTTAGGTGGGGAAATGGACATTTCTGGGGTTTTCTACATGATCTTCTCTAGTGTTGAGTCCCACTTTCACTGTGTAACTTCTGTTTTCTACTCACCCACGTTTTCTTCTTGAGCTTGACATTCACTTCTGTCACTTCATTCAGTGTGTCTGACTCCAAATGCAAGTCAGCAACACATTGACAAGTAAAAAGGAGCTATTTTTGCCTCATCTTACTTTGGATACTGTTAAAAATAATTCCTCATTCCCTTGTGTTTCTAGCAGCAACTCGAGAGAATATGGGATAAGGAAATGATAGCATGCTCTTTGGTGCCTCCTTGGCTTGGGTGGAAAGCAAAAGCTGGAGAGAGTCTTTTCATATTGTAGATGTGGTGCTGAGGGATGGGATTTAGTGGTCACCTGGTAATGCTGGGTTAATGGTTGGACTCCATGATCCTAAAGGTCTCTTCCAACCAAAATGATTCTATATGATCAGTTTTAAGGATGGCTATGTAGCCACATGGAATTTTTTATTGCTGGTGATCGCGGATACTGGTCACAACCTTCTACTGCCTGTTGGGAAACAATATTTTTCATCATTGTGCAATTTATCGACTCATTTTGCCAGGGTGCCACGAAAATTAAGCGGTGTGCTTTCCTATTTTCCCTGCAGATACATGCACACACTCCCCCCACCAGCAAGTCTTCTTTTTTTCAGCTTGATGAATATAGATTAGTTGAATTTAATTCCAAGCAAATATACGGGAGAAATGCTATGAACAATCCAACCTGCAAGTGTAGCTGAAACAATGCCGGAACTTTTCTAGGTCACAGTTTTTGCTCTTGCTTCCACAGTAACGTGTGAAAAGCAAACCCATAAACCACAGAGAGAAAAGCTGGTACCCAGGTGCAATAGTTGCTATTGAACTGCAAACATGGTGCGGTTTTTGTGGTAGTTGCCATAGCAACAAGATCATTTACAGAACATAATCCCATTAGGAGAAAACATTTGTAAACGGAGCTAATTGTACATGAGTTTATATTGCTTCCCAACCTGGTTTTGGAAGATTTCACTTTCAGGATACTAATAAAAGGCTGATTAAAAGCGTTCCACCTTGTCCTAAATTGCCTACAGAAAGAGAGGAGATAGGAATTATGTAAATTATTGCAGGTATCCTTAGATTGAACCAGTATGATCAAGTAAATTCATTCATTTGCTCTTTTCTGTCCTAAAAGTCATGCAATAGCACCTTACATTATAGTGTCAGCTTGGTCAAATTCTGGTCTTCACAACAATATTCCTCAAATGGCCCTTTCCCTTAGGGACCGTCTTCATTTCTTTAGAGTTCATATGCCCGTTTTTAAAAAAATTTGGTAAAATTTCTTCTGCACTGGCTTGCACACTGTAGATAATTGACTGAAAGCAAGCTAATGACTTGTAAAAAAATGAAAATGAATAAAACTAGGATGAAATGTATCACCTGTGGGAAGGCAAAGTTAGATTTAGGGGGGGGAAAAAAAAAGGGAAGTAAAAAGGAGTGCTGAGATATGTGGGCATGACAAGGAACCAGGGATTTCCAGCTAAATATTCTAAGAAGTCATGTTCAAAATCTGTCCTTTGTATTTTAACCTCGCTTCAGACAAATGTTGCTGCCACATACCTGTAGAATAGCAATAGAGATGTTGTTAATGGTTAACCAGCAGGATTGCTCCTATCGAGATGTAGCTGATGGGAGTATTCTGCTTTGTAACGCTTCTGGCCATCACTCACATTTTCATTCCAGAAATGATCTGTGGAATTCATTGACACTGCAAGTCAGGGAGGTCAAGAACTCGGAAAGTTTCAAAAAGGGTTTGGATATCCGTATAGAGGCTAAAAATAGCTGCAGTTCCGCAGTATGGGTGATTACGCCACTTTGTCTCCTCTGCCTTGCCATGCCCCTCTGTTCTGCGTGAAGCTTTCTTCAGTTTAGGTTCTATTTACAGCTGAAGCAAAGGGGCTCAATGAGCTGGGAGGCACAGCGTGGTCCGCTTGTACACGAACCCCTATGCAGTCCAGCAATCCTGGATATCTTGTGTATCTCTACCCTATATATGCTCTACATGGCAACAAAGCCCACCACTTAAACCCCACATAATGTAAAAAAGATCTGCCTCAGGAACTTTGACATCAACAGCTGTGTGGTCAGGGAATTCCAGCTGATAAAACTCCACTTGGAACATCCTTAGATTTCCAAGAGGTTGTTCACAAGGTCCATCACCAATAAAAGTTAAGGAAATGCAGAAACTGAAATGAGAAGAAATGACTTTTCCTTCATATGAATTGCCAGAAGACAGGAAACATACTGGGTGCGAATCACAGTTTCTCACAGTAGAGAAGTTACCAGGGAGGTTCTGCAGGGATCTGCGCTATCGAGCATACATCTGAATGACCCAGAAAAGGTACTGGATGATGTTACGATTAATTTTGCTAATTATCCTAAAGCATACAAGGCAGCAGAAAAGAAAGCTTACTGGAAAAAACTGCAGGAGGGCCTTAGGAGGCTGTCACTAGATGAAATTTAATGCAAGCGGAGCAAGCACAGTCACAGATTCACAGATTGTTAGGGATTGAAAGGGACCTCGAAAGCTCATCTAGTCCAATCCCCCCATTGCTGGAGCAGGATCACCCAGACCAAGTCCCACAGGAACTCGTCCAGGTGGGTTTGAAACGTCTCCAGAGAAGGAGACTCCACAACCCCCCTGGGCAGCCTGGGCCAGGCTCTGGCACCCTCACTGCAAACAAGTTCCTCCTAATATTCAAGTAGCACCTCCTGTGTTCCAGTTCACACCCGTTACTCCTTGTCCTGTCACTGGTGCCATCGAGCAGAGTCTGGCTCTGTCTTCCCAACACTCGCCCTTTCTGTATTTCTAACCATGAATGAGGTCCCCCCTCAGTCACTTTTTCTCCAAGCTAAAGAGCCCCAGCTCCCTCAGCCTTTCCCCAGCAGGGAGATGTTCCCCTCCCTTCAGCATCTAGCCTTAGATATAAAATTGCTTGTTCTGAGGTGATCCGTAGAAATCGGAGCAAGATCTTGGGGTTATGTCTGTAAAAGTTAAAAAACTAAACAGAGAAGAAAACAAATTACGATCTTTAAAAGACTCAAAGCTGGGAGAATATTCAGGGAGCGTTTCATCTACACATGCCCTGTGCTTTCCAGTCTTTCTTGTGTATCTGCTTTTTGTTGGAGGCAGAACGTGATTCAAGATAGATCCTTGACCTGTTCCCTACAGTCGAGATTCTGAATGCCCTTTTTTCCTTGATTTCAAAGTGTATATAGAGATTATATTTAAAACATTTCCTTTAGTCTTAAATTCCTCTTCAGAATGAATGAATCCTCTTACGAATGGTTTTGGATTTAGTGAAGTCACTTTATGAAGTGCATTGTTCTTTTCTTTCTTCCCCTCACAAAACACCCGCTGTACTGGTAGGCGGCACTACATCCACAAATAGCAAAGAGAATATTTGCTGTACTGACGGGGTTCAAATATTTGTCCTTTCTAAATGGAAAGCACAGAAAATGTAAGTCAAGG
Source organism: Todus mexicanus (assembly GCA_013389965.1). Taxonomy (NCBI): domain Eukaryota; kingdom Metazoa; phylum Chordata; class Aves; order Coraciiformes; family Todidae; genus Todus; species Todus mexicanus. The sequence continues at coordinate 31,300 of WEIS01060108.1, forward strand.
CAGAATAGCTTGCTTTCTCTCCTTCGCAGGAATGCTACGGAAGAGACAGAGCAGGTAAAAATTAGTATAATACAGCTGAATTTCCAAAAGCCTTCAATGGATTCGAGCAATATGTGCCAGTATTTTTTTAAGCAGACACAAGACAATAAAGCATAATGGACTCTGAGTGTCTTACTTGGAAGGTTTTTATGTGGTATAAACTATTGTGGTGGCACGTGTTATTTTTGTTGTTGTCTACTACAGATTTCCTCAAAAATGCTTTAGTTATAGGTTTTGGGGTTTAAAAGAAAATTATTTGGGGTTTTTTTTAGCTGCAACTCTACAAGAGTAACTCAGTTCTAACAAAATCTCCTTAAAAAAAAAAAAAAGGAAGAAGTTGTTTCTAGGATGCTGAAGTGTCCCATCTAATATTTTAAAAAATTAAAATGAGGTGACTGGTCTATGGAAAGGAAACGTGTAAAGCCTTTTATTTTTAATATTGTATTACACGAAAAGCCGACAGATCCAAATGAAAACACGTGAAAGCAGCAAAATGAGATGGTTTAATTGATCCAAAATGAAGGGAAAACACCATTTAAAATACTGGATATTTTTCCTCTCTGCCCTCGTAGAAATCTTGAAAATTATCCCACTTTTGCCTAACTCTTCCAGCTAATAAGTAGCATTTTGGAGCAAACTGAATGTTTTCATTTCATTGTTGACTGCACATCATTAATCTGGTTCTTTGAGGCAAAAGCAGAAGTGACTTTCTCTCCCTCTTTATTCTTTTCACTTCTCCTTCTTTAAATCAACTCAAATCTCTAAACCCTGAGGGTAGCTATTATGCCTGCAGTAAGAAAAATGCATTGCTTGCAAAACAACTTTGATTCTTGTTTCCATGGGATTTTTTTTACTCGGGTTTAACATTTCTGCTAAATCATGTAGTGCTGACCTGTGTGGTACTCCATCGATTTTACTAGGTCATTAGAAAAAGAAATCTTTAGGCAAAATCATTTCAGTTTACAGCCTTTCCAGATCGTGATGCTCCATCTGATTGTTGATAACAATCGAATTGACACAGGATGGCAGCGCGGTGTTAACCCTCGCACTGCGTGTTGGCCAACTCTTAAGAGGACACATCAGTGTCAGGGCAATTTGTAAAGTCAGGCTGGGTCTTCTGAGCCAAACCACTGTTTAAATCTGATACACAGTCAAAAACATGTGAGGCTGCTGCCCATCTTCCTCTGAAAGTTGTATACTGGTTGTGGGAGAGCCTCAGTTTTGTGTCCCCAGGTCATCGCAACCCCTCAATTGCTTGAGTTTGCCTAGGGCTTCAAGCTGACCAGGCACCGAAATATCCCAAAATTGATTCAAACGCTTCAATTTTTACCTTTAGAGCTCTTTTAGGATGCTGCTTTGTTTCCCACCACGCTGAAGTGATTGTTGTAAAAGTTTACCACTTCAAAGCATGGATGCTGCGAGCATTAAAGTGCACGAATTCATCATGTAAATGGTTGTTAGGCGCGAAGGATCTTCATCTGTACGTTAAGGCCTGGCCTACATTCCTAAATGCTGAACCAAAGATAAGCTCTTTCTTCAAGGTTATGGTAATTTGTGCTCTTCGCTCAGCAAGTGCTCTAATGGGGTCTTATTCAAGTGCTAAAATAGAAAAAAAAAAGACGATATTTCATTCATTTTAGCTTTTTGTAATCCGTGCCCTTCAGCTGATGGATTTTGCAGGCAGCGAATTAGTGCTGAGGCTCCTTCTCTCTCTATTTTTTTTCCATTTTTTCCTGCTCCAGTCACAACTGAGCAAAAACCACCTACTCCTTTGGGCCCCAGCCCGTGAGTCTGGGTGTCCGTGAAGGTGGACACCCGGAATCCATTCTTGCCGGTAACTTTGGGGATCACTCTCTAGACTTCTGGGGTTGCTTTTCTCACTGCCGGGAGCCTGCTTTGACTTTGGCGTCAATGCAAGGACCAGAGTCACCTGAGCAGCCCTGTGTTATTTCAGATAAAACACAAGGTCCAGGAGGCAAAGTCGCTCATTGATAAGAAACAAACTGGGCTGAACAGCTACATTTATTTATTGGACAACATTTAATAGACATGGTTGTGATAGGTTAAAGATGCTGGTGATATTTTCTCTTTTATGGCCTTGCAACCCAGCCGCAAACTGTGAAATACTCTTTTCCACATGTTTTCCTCGTGCATTTCCCCCTCAGGCTTCTTTCCCTTGTCTCAGCTGAGACCGGCAGTAGAAGCTTCATGAACTAGAAAGCCCCCCTCACAAGATTTCCAGTTTAGTTCTGCATTTTGAAATGAAAAGAGTAAACCTGAAGATTGGATGATTTGAAATTGTCCAAACCAAATCCAAACCCCAGGTCTTACAAGGTTTCTGCATCAGTCCGTTATAGTATTTTCATTTCTAGGTTTAGGCAGGCAACTGTAAGCTTGGAGAACCTCTAACTAGGAAGTAGAAATCATTTTAATATTGTTTGGTGCCTCTGAAAATCTGGGGGGGGGTTGTTCTTTTTTGTATCTTCTCCGTGCTGGATTTTTTCAGAGCTGTGAATTGTGCGAAGTACTCGCTATGGATTCTGAGAGTAAATTAAATTTCATCCTGCTGCTTTCTCTTTGGTTGTGCTAGAACTGAGCAGAGCGGTTTAGAAAAAGGCAGCATATGAAAGCACTGCTTGGGTAGTTCTTTTCATGTTGGCTGAGCGACTTCTCCCTGTGCAGTGCAGCAAAGCACCCAAACATCTCCATCAGGCCACATCTGGAGGCAAGGTTCTCCTGCAGCACAGTGGGACAAGAGGTGCGAGGTGCCAAGTCCTGGTATGCTGGGAGGCACAAAGAAGAGGTGAAAAGGCAGGTAGTGCTCGAGGGGTGTCAGGAAGGGCTGGGAATGGAGAAACTCGCAGTTGGAAGCAGATAGGAACTCCACACTTGTAAGTATAGGGCAAGGAAGCTGGTGAAGGACCTGGAGAATAAATCTGATGAGGAACGATTGAAAGAGCTGAGACTGTTTAGTTTGAGAAAGAGGAAGCTGAGGGGAGACCTCATTGCTCTCTCCAGCTCCCTGAAGGGACATTGCAGAGAGGTTGGTGCTGGGCTCTTCTCACAGGGAATTAGTGATAGAACCAGAGGGAACGATTCCAAACTGCAACAGGGGAGGGTTAGACTAGAGAGTAGGAAAAAATGGTTAACAGCCAGAGCAGTCAGCTCCTGGAATAGGCTGCCTAGGGAAGGGGTTGAATCCCCATCACTGGCCATGTTTAAAGGGCGTTTAGATGCGGTGTTGGGGGAGATGGTTTAGGGGTGAACTTTGCAGAGTAGGGTTGATGGTTGGACTTGATGATCCTAAGGGGCTTTTCCAACATCAAGGATTCTCTGATTCTAAGTATCTGTCTGAATTTAAATTTGATCTCCATTCTAGCTCAGAGTGTGTGTCTATAGCCCGATCCAAAGACCTTGAGCAGGAAGGGTACTTAGACTCCAGCAGAATTCAGATACAAGGATAATCTTGTTTTCTTCTTCTCTCATAAGGAGAGACATCTCAATACCTTATTTTTAGTCTTTAAAATGAACAAAAAACCCCAACCCATTTGTTTCACCTCTGTTCATTAATTTTCATCCAACAGCATTTGCTTTGTGTTGATTCTTATGGATTCTTATTGTGGCAGCCACCACGATAAACTGATTTCCAGGGAAAGGGAGCCTGCTAGGTAGGTATTAAAGCATTACAATGAAATAAAGCTTGTGGGATATTTTGCAGAGATGAAGAAAAAACGAGAGAATTTTTCAGGCTACTCTTCACATGTTCCACTTTTCCAGCAAATGACAGGTGTCCCTTTTCTTGCCAGACACTGAATTTTCTCACTTATCCAAGAGAAGTCTAAGAGACTTCACTTGTCCCTTGCTGTTTCTGAAGCAGTAATTTTAAAGAAGATACCATTGCTGAGTTCTAACATGACTTGTGTTACTCCTGCCAAATGCTGTGATAGGATTGCCTCCCCCCGCAACTCTAAATGTGTAGGATCTGATGCCACGTAATTATTCAGTCCATCTATTGTAAATCTGAAGCCTTAGCTTCTGTCCTTCTTTTTCTTAAATTATTAAAAGGATACAAATGATGGAAAAAAGTATTTTCTCTTTACTTGAAGTTTGAAAAGCTCCTGTCTCAGCCTCGCAGAGCTCCCCTTAATGAGTGTTTTCAAACATATACCAGGAAATAAACTTGTCCTTTGAAGGAGATAAAAAGACTAGAAACTCTAAATAACATTTTATAGAAGAAATACCTTTCTTCAGTACCCGCTGTGTACAAAATTAAGCTGCAATATGAAGATATCTGTAAAAATAATCAGCAATGTTTTCATCAAGGTCAAATGTGTCTGACTTTCTCCTTGGTTTTGGTTGGATTTTTGTTGTTTTGGGTTTTTTAAATGTTCTGGTGGGAGGAATTGGTAATGGCTTTGAAAATGCTTAAGGAAATGAATGTCACAGCTGAGAATATCCAGTCTAAAAGTAAATGCAATATACATTGGCTTTTGGATGTAGTTCGATGGATGAACTGTAATAGAGTAACTGTGTCCAAAGCAAGTAGGTCTCTTCCAAAAACCCAGTTCCAACTGCACTTGGGCAGGATCATTGGACTTTTCCGTGTTCAAAGGAATAATGTTTTAGAAAGCACCAAGTAATTTTCTTTCTCTTTTGAGTGTTCATTATATTTGTACTTCTGCAGTTGCCTTTTAGATCTTGGTCAGCACTCGGCATACCCTTGTTTGTGAACTCTGTTAAATATGATGCTCTCAACCCAAAGAGAGAAAAAGGGATAAAAATAATCTCTGTGTATAACTGTGGAACCCAAACGCTGAAAACAATCGAGCTTGTGGTAACCCTGAAACACACATGTACTTGCTTATGGCAATCTAAAGGAGAGGTTATGTGCCGAACAGGAACGCGTTGGGACTCGGAGAGTTATCAGGCAGGATGAAGGATGCTGAGCAAAGACATTCTTGGGAAAGAAAGGACAGTGCTATTTGAGAGCAATGTTGAAATAGTCCTCTCTTGGAATAATGAAAAGAAGCAACACAGTGTGAAAACTCAGTTAATCAAACTATCTATCACTAAATATAAGGCTTAGCTGCCTCTGATCTTTGCAATGCCTCCTCTGGGCATTTTCACAGCAGCTTCTGTTTAATAACTGCGGTGATGGTTAGATCTCTCTTTTTTTGTTAAGAGAACTAAACCTTGCTTCTAATTAAGGAGTCCTGCTGGTGGAAGCTAAACAAAAATCTCTGTAGGTCTGGCAGGAAAACAAGATGGAAAAGGAAAGCTTTGGTGTCCCGCCAAGGGCAGAGAGCTTTTGGTGGTTTTGGAAGATGCTTGAGATCATTACAGTCTCTGAGTTTTTCAAATCCAGAAGACACGAAATCGATGAATTCGAAGTGTTGTCCTAGCTCGAACCAGTTTGTCCACTGACATTGCCATATTACTGTATGGTGCCTTCACACCCTGTCACTAGAGGCTGAGAAACCAAGGACGAGTTACTGTTTGGGGATTATGCTGAGGAAATACCATTCTGTAATTGTTTCGGTTTCTACATTTTCCCTTGCTTATGCCTTACTGGCCAATGTCAGAGAGTGATCAAGATAGATCTTTCAGCTAACTGCTTGAAATCATCATTCAGTTGAAATCGAAACATGCTTCCGATTCTTTTATTTTTATTATTATTATTTTAACATAGCTCTGTCATAACAGAAAGGAAGGAAACATTATGCTTTGCAATATCCCAGTGATAGAAGCTGTAAGAATAGACAAGTAAAGAATAGATAACTTTGTCTTTAGATCCTCAAATCTTCAGGCTGTTCTGAGCATCTTCCACGATTAGTTGGTATTTCTGTGGGTTTCTGTCGGAGTGTTTAAGCTTTACACGTGCCATTTTTGTTTGACCTCTTTGGTAGCTGTGACAAAAATGTACAAAACTGCTAAAGAAGGGTTTGACTTTATATATTTGCGGGATTATAAAACGTAGTTATTTCTCTTTTTTAAATCTTTCTTGTTTATGTGGTAAATCATGGGCATAGTTTTCAGTTAGGACCACATAAGTAATCCTGTCTAGCAGTGCCTGTTAGACATTTCTACTAGGAAATTAATGTGTTAACCACTGCAGAATGTATCTTGAAAACCACTTAGGACATATTGTTTGAAAGTTTGGTTCCGTTCTGAAAAGTGATGATACTCATATGTCACCTTTTCACTTACCAGATCTGCTCCATATGTATGTTCGGAGTTTAATCTGCTGACTTCAGTGGCAAAAATATGTCTCTACTGCTTGTTTTCCCCTTATTCATTCTCCAGAAGTAGCACAGCTCCATGAAGAGATCTTGATTCTTCTCCTTTCTGTGTGTCTTTATCATTACAAGTGTTTATTGAGTTTTAATTAAAAGGGTAGATCAGATAGCCTCAAGAGAGCGTATCCAAATCAGCGACGTTGCGCTAGTTCAATATATACATTGATGACAGCGGAGCTACTAAGATATGATAACGGACTCAATTAGTTCTCCACAGACGTTGTTTCCTGGTCATGCAGCAGAGAGGGAGGATCTCGGCCGGCTTTAGGTGCGCAGCAGGTTTTTCAGAATGGCTACTGGGAGAGGAAATGGGAAGCAACTAGTCCGTCTCTAAAACCAACAGATTCGATCTGGAATTTTGGAGAGACATCAGCTTCTGAAATCCACGTTGCCATTTTTACTGGGCTACTTTTCTTAGAAGAATTCTTTGGATACTCAAGCAGTGAAAGGGTATCTAAGGGTAACATAAAAGGATATTCAGATCATTTTAAGGTTTTTCTTTAGGTGCTGTGTACCCGAGCAAGGCTAAAGCGATCCTGTAGTTCAGATTTCTGTTCAGAATTTTGCCAGAACAGTATTTTTAGCTTGCTAGTGAGGCTGCTTTGTGTGTATGACTCACATATGCCATGCTGCTGAATACTTTTATTTATTATTTATACAGCCATACATATTCCATGAATTGGACATTTCTCTGTCACCTTCAGTGATGTCTGAAGCCCTGTGGAGAAAAAAGTTAGCTCTAAAAACCAGGACCTTTTTAGAGACATACACGATGAGATCAGAATAGCAGCCTTTCTTTCTCTGGATCCAAGTTCTGTCCAAGTCCTCGGATTGTCATATGGGGACCTAAAATCCTGTAATTCAGAATGGGTTAATATTTGGAGGCTTGCTCTCTGTCCAAATTCCCTGGCTTGAGCCCAGCATCCGTTTGTCACTAGGAAAAATAAAAAAGACAGCTGATCATAAACACATCCTTGTGATGCTCACATGCTTGGAAAGTGTGGTAAGGAACGTTGTATAAATAGCTAGAGAGCCAGCAAAACCTGTAATGGGGTTGAAGTGTAGAGATGGAGAGTCAGGTGAAGGCAGCTCAGCAATGTCTAAAGCTGACACCGCACCGAGGCACAACATGGGTTTGACACCCACAAACTGTAAATTGTACCCCTGTTGCTTTAAATCCACTCATCTCGCAGGAGGTTACACGCGACTGATTTGGCGTTGAAATAAATAAATGAACGCTGTGTTATTCTTGGCTTAGTAGGCTATTATAAGGCTCGTTGCTTCAGACCGTTGACCAGCTTATTGATGACATTTTTGCTCATGCATTAGGGAAAGGTGAATCAATATTGGTTATTACCAATCCTTTTATTGCTGTGAGCCTCCCTTGCATGTGGGGTATGAGCGCAGGGGCAGATGTGCTGGTCCCAGCTCTGCTATTGATCCTACGCAAGAAACAAGAAATACAAACTGCAGAGGCCATCTTGCGCCTCCGTCTCCTGCTGGAAAATAACATGGACCATTTTTAGGGGCTCATTTTGATTCATTGGGAAGAGTTCCATTCTTCAGGTTAAAAAAAATCCAGCCATGGGCATTGCTGTTGGAAATAGTCATCGGTACTTTCGGATGCCTCTGTATTCTGCTTGGATTCTGTTTGTCCTGAGGAATATTCTTCTTTTGTCTCCTCAGGGTCACACTCTGGATGATGTGGTCATTTTTTCCCAAGGGGATTAATTTTACCAAACCTTAGCATCTATACCTTAGGTGCTTTGGTAAAAAAAAACCTTCTAGAGAAGTCATTGGCGAGAACATCTCAGTAGGCATTTGTAGAAGACGGTTGTCTAAGATACTGGAAATAAATTGTCCTCTTGAGCATCTGTTTCCAGATGTTAAGCCAGTCTTGATTAATATCCTCTTCTGTTCTCACACACTGACCTAGGCAATGTGCAGGTTAATGGAATTACTGGTAAAGCAAACCCAAAAAGGGATCACAATTTAACCGTATCCTCAAGCAAACCGTAATGCCAAAATGTACGAATCACATCCACTCAGAAATGTAAAGATAGACGTGTAAATATAATTCTTATCTCTCTATCTCCTAATTTAATGCCTAGAAGGAAATGAATCCCAGGAAAATCTGAGCAATCAGTTCTGTTATTCTCCTCTTTTTTAAATGTGATGTTCTCTCCTCTGCTACAGTATCTGAGATGACACATATTTTATGTATATTCTTATGCTATTACTCAGAAGAAACTAAAGGAATATGAGCCCCATTTCGCAGCTGATAAAGTGTGACAGACCAGCTCATGCCTGAACGTAGGCTCCTCTCTCTCTAATTTCAATATATTTAGATGGTGACAAATGGAATAAACTTACAGAGGGACCTATAGAGGGAACTCGAGCTTGTTTCTACAATAGAGCTTCAAACATCAGATCCCCTCCATTATTCTGGGGGTTTCTTGCTACGTGTTGTCTGAGCAACTTTGCTGACTCATCATTCTTAGTTTAGATGGCATGGGGTTTTTTTTCTTGGAAGGATTATGCTAACCTATTGGACACAGCATCAGGATTTACCTGTCTCTTGAATGTAGCCAGAATAATCATGCAGTTTTGAGAAGAAAAGTGAATATAAATGACCTGCAACTTGCTCTGGGTGACCCTGCTGGAGCAGGAGGGGTTGGACAAGATGATCTCCAGAAGTTCCTTCCAACCCTTATCATTCTGTGATTCTTTATTTTTGAGGGGTGGGAGACAGAGGTGTTTTAAAAACAGCCCAGAGACTCTCAGCAAGACCTGCAATCCCCTAAGACACTGCTAAAAAACCTCTCCTGCATGTCTCTTTCTTTTCTCCTAGTGATGGTGGCAGGTTGCAAATCTCTTCTGAGCTGGTCCTGTGGTCAGTGAGGTGCTTGCCTTGCCCTCCCCCAAAGATGAATATCCATCAACGAGGTGCTTCACTGGAATTCTGCTGCGAAGATGGAAGAAATCTGCCCGTAGCGACACAGGAAAGGCAAGGTCGGTGAAACCGAGGGGAGAAAGAAAAGAGTTTGCAAGGCTTTTGCTCTCGGTGGGGGAAATTAAAGGTGGCTTGTGTTATAAAATATTAAATAGCGATTTAATCAGCGGTGAGATATGTAAGTGAGCTTAATTAGAAATACATATTATTCTTTGACTTTAAAGCACAGAATGAAAAATTAAAGCAATCTTAGAGGATATGTAATCAGCGAGGAATAATATGTTGGAAAATGAGGCTGATGTTGTAATTGGTGTATGCAATTAAAATTAATTAATTTTAGTTAGCATACATGCATGCAAATATGAAATCAACGAATTTCAGATATTAAACTCATAATTATAGCGATACTATTGCCAGAGCTGGTGACAGAGGAATTGACTTTTCAATGGTAAATACTTGCTCTTCAGATTTGAGGTCTGTTCGCGCCTGCTATCGTGTCAAGCTGAAACCTGATGATTAAAACTATCTGATCAGCCATGATTTGAAAAAGAGAAATGTTTAGAATCCCTCTCATTTTGACGGGCGCTTCCTGGTTCCTCAGCTCCATCAGTCATACCCACCTATGGGATAACTGCAAGATGTTTTTCCATCAAGAGCAATTTGAGTTTAAGAAGTTCCCACCCCCTTGCTCACTGGTTGATACACGGGTTGATATAAAACTTCCCCCTCTGGGTTGCTCTTCCTGTCATTCTGCTAATCGAAGCTTGCAGAGCTATGCTCTAAGCCAACTCAGGAAACCATCCAGCTTTGTGAACAGAAATCTTCCCTCTGGTCTCTATGCAGATTATTTCATTCTTTAATAACCGCTCACCAAACAAAGCAAATTGTTTCCTTTCACCTACAAACAAAGCCCCACAATGCCAGCAACAAAACTACTTCAGCGTAAGGAAATTATACAGAGTAGCAGCATCCCTGGCTCTGGTCAAAATTCATTTTGGATCTTTGGAGCCTGATGCGTTGTTACAAAAGCTCCTGCTTTTCCAAAAGTCATCCATGGTAACACAGGAGCAATTTTAGCATGGAGTGATTATACTGCAAGTGAAATGAATAAAAAGTCTAAAACAACAGAAGTGTGATAACTCTAAAACGGCAGCTATCATTAAACATTAGATAAGGTACGTTATGCTCCTAACACTTTTTGATCCGGTTTAGCCTGGCAATCAGCACCGCATTAATTCCCTTCAGATTATGTATGTGATCCAAACCAGGAAGAAGACCCGTATTGGCTCAAAGTATCATGGAAAAAAAAAAAAAGCCTTTAAAATAGCTTTAAAGTGAGCTTCCCTGGTCCCCTGGTATAAACATACATGGAAGGAGAATTCAAGGGCACTCTCCAAAAGAAACAGAGAGGAAAGAAGCATGGATGAGTGCAAAGAACGGCAGAGCTCCCCTGCGGACCCAGCACACTGGACTCTGCCGTGCTTTTCACTTACTCCAGTATTCCCTCCTGTTCTGGCAGCAATCTATTCGCTGAAAATTCCTTTCTCAAAGCTTTTTAAACAGCAGCCATTTCTCAGACGGGGTATCCGTGAAAGCTCACCCAGGTTACAGGCACGAGGTGCGTGGGGAGGGTGCGGGAATATGGGAAAGGCAATGCAGTGGGTGCTGTTGCTGGCACACCTCTGTGCTCGGTGCCTCTTGACTCCCTGAGAGCTGAAACTGCTTTTATTCTGCCTCCTCTGCCTGTTTTAGGTACCGGTAGGTTGTTTATTTCGGTGTCCCCTTTCCCCTCCTTTGCACTGTAGCCTGTTTGTGTGCGTGCCGTATATTAAATGCAGATTAATATATTGAAGGAATGCTAATTAGGGTGCTGTAGGTAGCCTGTGCAGAAAGATTGTGTTTGTGCAAAACCTGAGCAGACTTAAACAATCGCCAGGAAAATGTCTGATTTGTCTGAGCGTCACCACTTTTATCCACCGCACGCAATAGCAACAGGAATCAAAGCAGCTAACTTTCCATCATCTCAGGACAAAGGTGCCTGTTTGATTCAGCTTCAAGGGCTGCATGCACAATCAGACCCCTGGAGATACTGAAAGGCAGGAACCAGAGGGATGCTTCAACAAAGTTCAGAAGGTGGAAGCTGCCTGCATGGAAAGAAAAAGAATGAGAAGGGGAATGAAAAAGGGGATGGGACATGAATATGCTCAGAGGTCACGGAAAGGTCTAAAAGGGGAAGAAAATATTCAGAAAGACACTTAGAATGGAAATATGGTTGCTATTAAACCAAAACAGAGCCATTACTTAGGTTTAATGAAGCTGAATTTAATCAAGAGGGAATTGAACAAACTGTTTGGTGATTGCATATTGCATTGTAACAACGGAGTATGACAGAGCTTTGCAAAACGGTGCCAGTTCTGTCCCTGCCTCGTCGCACGCAGAGGTGGAGCAGGCAACCTGCGGCGGTGGCCCAGCTCCTTTCCGTGTCATCAAGGGTCACGTCTCCAGGGCCCTATTTCTCTGGCAAGCGCAGATCTCAGGTGCTGGCCTGGTGGGGGAGGAGAGGAGAGCCTTGGGGCACTCTGTAGCAGCCAACTAGAAGTGCGAAGAGTCAAACAGGGAGCAGATGGGTGATTAAATCTCCTTTACTCACTGGGCCGCAGCTTTCTCAAAGAATCTGCCGCGTGTTTTCTCTGATATGCACGCCTCAGCTCTCGCACACACACTTCGAATGTCAAGCGTGGTCATCCCAAATTCTGGGCAGAGAGCCATGCGTCTGTGCACAGGCTTGCGCTGCACAGGCCTTGGTCCCTGTGGTAGGTCACGGGGATACGGAGCAGCAAACATCTAACAGGGTGTGTGGCACAGCTCTCACCTCTCGCACCGGAGAGTCATCTGGAGCGTGTGCTTGGAAAGTAGAGTCATGCAAAAGTAAAGACATAGCTACAGTTTTCTGGGGCCACAAGTCTGATTCTGGGGAGATTCTTTGGGCTGCTTTGTTTGCCAATAATGATTTTGCAGCTCTTATATTTATGCTCCACTTCTGACAGCGTGGGGGTTTTCCATCATGATATAATAACAAAAAATATGTGCATCCAGGAGATCACCCGTCTCACCTCCTGCAAGGTCCCGGGAGGCTTGGCACAGACCAGTGCAAAAAGAGATGTTCTGAAGGAACATCTAAGGAGGTGCGTACTCGGGCCGTATTTCTTTGGCAGTAGCTTTTACTGGTGCAGACGGCAGTTAGAGGCTGGTGGCGTTCCACAGGGTGTGACTTGGTGGCCATGGAATTTGAATGAATGGAAGAAGAGGTAAAAATTCAATTTATTGTATTTGGGCAAAAAGCGTAAAGAAATTAGGGATTTTGTTGGCTGTGTGGCTGTCGTCATCCTCAGCTTCTGAAATTTCACTTTCACCTGACAGAAGGTACAAGCATAGACAGGTTATGGGTTTTATTTTCTTTTTTTTTTCTCTGAGTGACAGCAACAGGATCGGTCTTATGCTGCTTTAGGATGCAGATATATTGCTCTCATCAGCTTTTGGTAGTAAAAGTCTGAAGGTAGATTTTATAGCAAGCCATTATTCCAGTTTTATGCCTTGGTAACTTTTACGTAGTTCTTTAAGAAGGAATGCTTTTAAAGTCACCTTATTTTGCCCCCTTTTTCCACCACCAACTGTTGTTGGTAGCTGCAGTAAAAACAAATTCTGATGTGTGAAAATAACATGCTCAGTTTGCTTTTCGACATGGAGAGATTAAAGGAAATAGTGTGATAATTATTAATTTCACTCTTTAAAGTGAATCTGCACTTTTTTTCATCTGTCTCCACTCCTCATTTTGCTGCAGAAGGTGTTTTCTTTTCAACTCATGTTCATCTGATAGCTGTGTATTGAGACTGGAACTCCCTGTCCTGTTCCTCCAACCACAGCATAAGAGAAATGCAAGAGGCAGAATCTTGAATCGACGCAAAGACCTGAGGGAGGGAGAAATGGGTAACTCTGAAAACTCCTAACGTGATGGCGTTTATGAAAGCACTACTACAATTTCATCGAGGGAAATAAGCCTTATTTATTTGTCGAGTCACCGGATCCTTCAGCCCATACCAAAATTTTTTGTTGGGTATTGAAATTCAAGCTATGGACAGAAACTACTTTTTTGTTTGCATTACATTGTGTTGTGACTAGTCATCAGAGAGCTTAATCACCACCTTCTAACGTTAGGAAGAAGAGTATTTAAAGGCAGGGCTTGATGGCTTTAGTTCAGTGGTTTTCTGGGAATCCAGAGGCAGTGGAAAATTGCACCTGGAGCAAATTTGCCTCACGTGCACGAGCGAGGTATTGGCAAAACAATCCGAGGGAAAGTTACCTGGCTGATTGTACGCTTATTCTTTGGCTAAGTGAGGGAGCCAGATGAAACACGTAAATAGGAGATGGATTTTGTGTCAGTCAGGGATTGAAATTTTGTGTCAGTCGGGGATTGAAATGGGCCAGTATTTAATCACGCTGTATTGTTGCTTCTCAGAACATGAAACAGATGCGACGACGCTTCCAAGCATATAGGCTGCAGGAAAAACAGATTTCATTAAGTGCTCTGAAATTTTCATCGTGACCTCAGGTAATAGTGGAGAACAATGGTGATCGGGGATGTTGAAAAGCCGGGCTCCTGCCAATCATGAGATTTTCAAAAATTGGCTGGGTTAATCTGTTTAAATGAAAACTGGATGGATCATTTAATCAGGTACCTCCAGGAGCAAAAAGAAAATGCCATTGCATGAACAGTAAAAAAAAGAAGAATTTCTGAGAGTCTCCAGCCTGCATTTACTTAAATATCTGGAGCCAAACTGCCTGTTGGGGAAGGTACTTCTGAAAAGCGATGAGTCGTAGAGAGAGAGATGGAGACGAAGGAGTGGAGGTGGAAAGTATGTTGTGAAACAGGGAACTAAGGATTAGCAGGGAGCTTCATTCTTCTTACTGGCTGCCTTTTAGGTGATTTGTAGGCTGATTAAATTGTCTTGTGTCATATCTGTGGCAGGATCCTAAATATTTCAAGCTGTTCTGCTGATGCCACCATTGATGAAGGGATGAATGGTTTGTTGATTGGTCTGCAGGCCTGACTTGAGCCTCTTTCCAGTCCATGCTGCTGGGGTCAAGACCATTATAATCCAGAATGTTTTACTGGTGCTCAAGGGGATATTCCAGCAGCTAAGGATTTCCAGAGAACAAGGGCCTTTCCTCCGGGGTGCACCTTTTCATCAGACAGGCTTTGAGGCTGAGATGATGCTGACACTGTCCCTCAGGCATCATCTCAGTACACTGCGGTGTGTCTTTGCAGGCAGGTAACAGGAGAGACTCAAAGAACATTTGGAAGCGTTTCAACTGACACAATGCATCTTAAGTCAAAGCTGTAGCCAGGGCATTCCCAACTGGTTAAAACAGGTGCACACACCAGATCCTCAGCTGGGCATCTCTGGGCTAACCAACCCTAATTTAACTTCAGCCCTTGGGGCTGAAACTGCAAATGGAGAATCTCACACTCCACATTCAAGGACCTTAGAAGCCTTGGACTGATTTAATAAGCACAAAACAACGGTAAAAAAATCCCCGTAGAAGCAAGCAAAGTGTACAAAGGACTTGTGCACCCGTGATGTTTTATTTCAAATCTATTGTTACCAAACACAAAGGTGGCAACGCCTCCCTTTTTCCAGTTGCTTGTCATTTTGCCAGATTTCTGCAATTTGGGCACAAATTTTTCATGCTGAGTGTCTGCCTCAGGCTGATGGTTTGATAATTTTGCTGGCACTTTGTTTCTGCTTGATGTTATTTTAAGGAGTTTTGTGTGCCTTTCTTTTCCTCTTCTCCCATTTTAACATTTTTGTTTCTGCTGAAAGCTGAAAAATCTTTTTGACCGTTTTTATTTTGCGCAGGAAGAATGGAAGGAAAGCATTTCATTGTCACTTGAAGGTTAATTGGGGTGTTCTTTGGAGCATTCATCTTGGGACAGCGATGCCCAAATGACAAAAGAAAAATGCGGTCCTTCCAAGGCATCAGCCTGGCACAACAATGGTCTTTGATTGGGCTGAGAATTCAGTCTGACTTCCTTGAAACAAAGGGAGAAGGCTCCAACTGCAATGCAGATTCCTTCTCCCGAGTTAGACCCACCTCAAAGATCACACGCAGCTCTGCTTATAGCCCTGTGCCCGTTTATCACTGCGGATCTGATCACTGCCAGCACTCGGGGTCTTTAATCTGATAAAAGTGACAGGAGATGCTTATGCATACCATTAGGAAGGCAATATTCCATATGCTCTCTAATTGGTTTGAATTTATCCTATTATTTCAACATCTCAATGTTGCCGCACGTCATTTAGATGTGTCAGGCTCATAAAGTATAGGCTCTGGTGGGAGTTCATTATTGAAAAAAGATCCATCCACCGAGGCTTTTCCTGGCTCCAGGCCCAAACCCTCAGCATCTTGCTTACCTCACGTGTGGCTTTTGTCCGCTAGCGATACTCCTACATCCCTGCTGAAGTCATCTCTGATACGTTCTTTTTATTGCTTCCCCTTCGGTATAATATCTATTCCTTTTTTTTCTCCCGTGTCACAGGGCGTGTGTCATAATTTGTTTATTTAAGAAAGCGATAGCTCGCGCAGAAGGCGGAGGTGGCGTCACCAGAGCAAACAACACAGGATTTGGTGAGGATGCTGAAAGATGTGAGCAGCATCCTCCATTTCAGTGACTGCCCGCCTAAAGTGACAAAACCTGGCACTCACCAGGTCGTGTGACCAGCGCTAGTATCTAGTTACTGAAACCAGTGAAAGAGCATAGAATGGTTTAGGTTGGAAGTGATCTTTAAAGGTCATCTAGTCCAACCCCCCTGCAGGAAGCAGGGACATCTGCAACCAGAGCAGGTTGCTCAGAGCCCTGACCAACCTGACCTGGAATGGTTCCAGGGATGGGGCTTCAACCATCTCTCTGGACAGTGTGTTGACGAGCTTGTTCTTCCCCTCATAGGAGCTGATGGTCCATGGACAGTGCAAGCACTGAGAGCTTTTCTTTCTCTTGAGTCTCATTTAATTGCTATTATGACAATTGAGAAGGCAATATAAAGGTTTTGGGCTGCATGGTTTTGTGACGTATTTCTAGAGCATTAAATGTTGCCCTGAAGAACATTCTTGAGCACCATCACAGACCAGGTGTGAAAGCATGATAATGCCTTCAACACATGGCATGGTGGGAAAAGAGCTTTCACTTCATCGAGTCCAGCTGTTAACCAGGTCACCACTAAGCCGTGGCCCTCAGCACCACATGTGCACAGCTGTTGAATGCCTTCAGGGATGGGGACTTCACCACTGCCCTGGGCAGCCTGGGACAGATCTTGACAATCCTTTTGGGAAAGACATTTTCCCTAATATTCAGCCTAAATCCATTCCAGTAGCTTTGTGCAGCTTCTTTAGGATGTCCTCACAAAGCAGGCTGGCAGTAAGGCCAACGATGCCATCTAAGGACAAATAAGTAAGAAAAGGTTCGTTGGTAGAGTGTGACTTTTACTAGACTTGCACCAAAGAAAATAATAAATAAAAATAAACAAGCACATGGCTGACAGCTTGCCTTGCTTGTGTTGACCATCTGATTCAGCGAGAAGACGCCTACAGGGGAAGTGTTGTAGACACCTACAAAAACAGTGACCTCACAGGCATGCATGAATTATGGCAAAGAGGACTTTGCAAGCGTGTTTTGGGCCTTACACCTCATGCAGTTTTTCTCACATTTTTCATTGCTTTAATCTTGTGATGCGGGGAGAAAGGAGCTCTCTCTGGATACCGAGAGGGAATACGTAGCGTACTTTCTGCCTTGACACACACCGTCTTGGTGTTGCGTTTACAGAGCAAACTACCCGTGTTACACCACTGTTAACTCTTCCTGAGTATGCTGAGTAGCTGCGTTTTGAATCTGAAAATCCTTACTCGCAGCCAAGGTGGGATTAACAAGTAGAGAGAGAAGAGCTGTGAACAGGCTTCTTGTAAATAGCACAGTTATTTTCATTTGTCTAGAGTTGGGAAGCATACATCCGTCAAGGAGCTATCATAATAAAAGCCTTCCTATATGTTTCTTCTTTTCTTGAAGGGTTTGGCGTATTACGTAGCCTGCTCACCTCCATCTCCGTCTTCATTGCTAGACCTTCGTCTCTCTTCCTTGTCTCTTGCAGCATGACTCACTGCTGTCATTCACATTCTTCTCGATAATTTACTCTCTTCTCTGACTCGAGCCTCTATAACAGTTAAATAACTTCTCATCCTGTGCTTAAGAACAGAGAACCATTTCATATCCAGGTAGACAGCTTTTTTTCCAAATTGGTGGCCCAGGCGAGTCCTTTGAAGGTAAACCCTTTGAAGCTGTTTTATCTTTGCCTGTTCGTTTTTATTTGTCGTTTAGTTTCCAGAGGATTTAACTTCTTCTGTCCTTCACTTTAACTCTGGCCACAGAGGTGGGATAATACCAGTAAGATAAACACGTGATGCAATTTTCCACACCAGGTTATTGTAGTTTCTCCAGTGTGGGGAGAAGTTTTGTACCAGTTTCCGGAAGAATTCCAGGATGTATAAATGTCTTTTCTTTGTATAAGGTAACTAAATGCATGATATGATCTCCATTTGAACATTAACTCTTGTTTCATGTGTCTTCTCTTACTGGTTGTGTCATCTCCTTATCTTTGCCCAATCAATTCAATTTGCTTTATGCAAACTACTTTCCTTTCAATATATTAGAATGAAGCACATCACTTTTGAAATTTGTATCACAGAACACAACCGCTGTCACCAGTTGGACCCTGTATTTCTAAAGGGTTTTCTTTCTCGAAATTCACTTGGCTTTATAATCAGGTGAGATTTTTTTTTGTTATCATTTTTACTTCTGAGAAATGGGTGCGTTGGACAATGCGCAGATGCCATCAAGGTGATAGGCAGTGTCAGAAATCAGAAGGAGATGCCGGAACAACTCGTGCTTTCTTCTCCCTGGATAAAATTTCATCCCTCTAGAGGCCACTCTGTAGATGTGAGCGGGACATAAACCTACAACTAACTGGTCCTGGTGCCTGGGAAGTAAGTAGTAACAGAGATTGATTTGTAAATAGTTATAGACAGCAGAATTTGAAAACCTGTTCACCTGTGGGATCTGCCAACTGCTGAAGAACCAAAGGAGTTCTTCCTTGGCCAAGAGGCATGTTACGTGCTGCAGTCACTGTGAGCTGAACTGATGCAAGGATCTGGCTGGAGAAATGGGCAGCTTCTCTGAAGAGCAGTGGGTTGACCGTAACAGTCCAGGCTCAGCAAGGAATTTACAAGTTGCCAAGATAATTAATGACTCTAAGTGAGAGGAAAGGGCATTTGGACTTAGAAGGAACCACAACTTATTTTTCAGTTTAAATGAATCACTGCTGTTGTTTAAATGTCTTGGTGACACTAGGGAAAAAAAAAAAGATGAACTTACTTGTCTTTGAAATTTTAATAGCAATTACAGTTCTCCATAATAAACATAACCAAAATACACTCTCTTGTCAATCAAACTGACTAATGAGATCAGCAAAAGAATGGATAGCCAAGGAACAATAACCACTTGACTGACAGGTGCCCACAAACTCTTTGGAGTATACATGCAGCACAATGAGAAAAATCAGATATTTTCTAATTCATTAGGACAAGGATAGCAGGAAATTGGCTTTTTTATTCGGAGTAGGGTGATGTAAGGAAAGCTCATCTTAATCAGTGAAAGGTTAGGGAGTTTTTGCCCAGGGCCTGGGGGCAGTTTGACCTCTTAGGTATTCCAAGGATGGATTTTTGCACGATGAATCCAAATTCACCCATGACAGAAGGGGCGGCCCACTAAAAAAAGCACTTATTTTTCCCATCAGCTTTTACCTGTGAGCTTCGATGGCAGTAAGATTTGTAGGGACGTGAGTACAAAGGTGAAACAGTGAGGACCTCTGTTTTTTTGGTGGGGGGTTTTTTTCATGTCCTAGCATTCCCAAAGTGACTCTGTGTGTGACAAAATGTCATTAGTGGCAAATGGCATTAGTCTGTGGTCAAAAATCACGAGTATTACACAATTTCCACAAGCAGCACAAGTATATTAGGAGCTGATTGAAGTTTTTCTCAAGATTACTCCAGTTTCCTAAGAAAACCCCAAACAAACAAACCCTCTGAAAGCCGGCAGATCTGCTGTGGCCTGTGGGCTTGTCACAAGCTGGTTCTGCAGGGCTTGAATATCATACACAGAAAAATCGAGACTACTCAAGCCACGCGGTTCCCATCAAATAGAGTGTTTTTTAACGCAGCCAGCTGAAAGACCACAAAGTTAGAAACAAATAAATGCAGACCATGCGTATGGGGCCCGATCTGTGGAACGTGTATCTCTGGTTACAAGCAGGGGGATGCGTGTGGAGCACGGCATATAACGCCGTAGGCAGAAAGATGGGATTTAATGAAGGCTGGCTTCGCAATAGTGCCGCTCGGATGGTGTCTGTGCTGCCAACGCAGCCTCCGGCCCTGAATGTTCGTAGTCTTCATAGAAAATGTGAGCACAGCCTTTTGGCTGCTGAGAATCGGAGTCACAAGCAGAAGTATGGGGGTGAGGTTCCCTTTGTTACATAGAGGCTGTGAAATTGCTCCTGTGATCCGATGCCAGATTAAAAAATGCAGTTCCAGTTGCAGTCTCTTCCTATATAGGAAGAGAGCCCCAAAAAAGTAGTTATGAGGAAAGCACAAAAACCTGACAGCAGAGTTAATTAATCAGTGAGATGGATTATATGAAATGTGGTAGACTCTCCGTGCCTTGGAAATGCTTCAGCAAAGTTACAGGCCTTTATTAATGTTTCGTTCTGGTTTAACCATGAAGCGTTGGGCTTGATTGCAGGAATTATTGGGTGAAAATGGATACGGTGCAGGAGGTCAGACAGCTTGCTCTCAGTAGTCCCGTCGAGCCTCAAAAATCTGTGGGCCTAAGGATTTTCCGCAGCTGTAGTGTGTGCAAACAGCTGTAATCTTATAGATATTGCTTCCTGCCTTCCTTTCTGCTGTTCATGAATAAACATCTCCCTCACTGAGCATTTTCCAGTGCAACCAAATCCAAACTTATTTCCTGAATAACTGCAGATGTAACAGCTCCAGTTTCATTCCCATTGGGAAGCTGCAACCACCCCCTTCCTACCTGAACAGGGGGCAGAGGGTCCAGCCCTGGGGCTTGCAAAGTGTGATTAGATTTGTAGTTTCGTGGGAGCAGAAGAAGGAATTACACAGAGGTGGGGGGAAAAAACCACCCCGTGTCTTTGGGAAGTTGTTTCGTAGCATAGCTTGGTCTCCTGGGAAGTGTGGGTTGGGAAGTGAAAACTAGTCCTGAGGCAGACAGATTTATAGCCCGTCAAAGATAAAAGAAAGACGCAATATTTAGCAGCGTTGCGCTGACTAATTATACAGCGGCGTGATTAGTGAACCGCCCTCTCTGGACCCAGCCGTTTGACACGGGTGTGCATTCGCTGCCGTGCAAATGCTTCGTGTGGCTCCACACTGACCTGCGTGTCCTTGGGTCACTCTTCTCACGGACACCTAAGCACATAACATGTCACACAGCTTTGGAAAAGCATCAGCTTGCGAGAGCTGTGGTATAAAGCACACCGTGAGCGCAAAATTAATTACCGTGCTGGGGCTAACGCCACACTCGACGTTGGCAAGCTAAACTAGGCCAAGGTGAGCTGGGGCTGTGAGTGTGGAGGGAACACAACTGCTATTTCACTCAGCAGTAAACTTTATGAGGACGAAACCTCTGGTGCTGGCACAACTGGCAGCGTCCTGTTTTCCTGACCAGGCAGGAGGAGGATGCAGTAAGAACGAGGCAGCTGTAAATGGGCAGATGAAGTAAATAACGGTCTTGGAGTGAAATTGAGGTCTTCCTTTCCCGCAGGTTTAATTCTTGTTAATAATTGGCCATTTCAAAACTGTCAGGGTTTTGATGAAGGAGTGGATGCACACATGTTAATCAGGTTTCCAGAGAGTGTTTACTGAGGAAAACTCAATGTTTTATTACCAGGTCTGAGGTGACTTGGAGAGCTGGGAGGGAGAGGATTTTGTAGGATTGATTTTCCTCATTTCTGAAATAATAATTGCTATTTTTTAAGTATATACTTCTTTTCCCATTGTGTGCAAGCTCTTACATTTCTGAGTTGTGGTTCCAAATGATGCAACAATATTTTTGGAAATCAGTGGTTTCCTGCAGGCTACAGCTTCCAGTTCTTGCCCAGCTCTAGATTTGCAGGATGTCTGTGGGTGAAAGTGAGAAGGAGGAACTGGGAGAGAAGTTGCTGATAAGTTGGTTATCTAAGGAGAGCTATATTGGGCTAACTGAGGTGTGGACAAAGGGTTCAGCAATAAGGATATTTTTGCAAGACGATACAAGACGTCTGTAAACTCAATGAGATCTTAAACTAAGTGAAGCCTTTTCTCTGAAAGGACAAAATGTTCCTCCACACTCCTCCCACTCTGTTAAGCAAACCAGTTCAGCTCCTCATTCAAACACTGGATGCAGGCTCCCACCTTTCATACATTCACAAGCCACTTAAGAGCAGCTTCATTCCCTTCCACAGTTCTCATTGTCTTTGGGGATACGAGGTTATGTCCTTGCGCCGTGGCGTTGCTTCTTGTGCTGCCCAAGTGTCACTCATTCGAGCACAAATATGTAACTGTTGTCAGAATAATAACCATAATAACTGCTATTCTGAGCCGATTCTGAGTGAGCTGTTTGATTCTGGTGTGACAGGGAAGGGGGGTGGATAAGACACCTTTCTGCTGGCAGCGGGTGACAATTTGCCCTGTCGCAAAAAAGAAATACAACAACAGTCCTTCAGAACTGAACGTTTGCCTGGATTGCTGTGTCATAGAATTCGTTCGTGTGTAGGTATAGCACAACTGGAATGGAAAATAATTACATCATCACTGGGAAATGCTAGGGTTTTACTTGGTACCTATACATAAATTAAGTCCAGTGCACCATTTTCTGAGAATCCTCTCTTAATCTGAATATCCTGCCTAGCCTGTGAATAGAGCTGTGTTGTCATGGGAAAAATCACCACGGCCTTTTGCTTAAACCTTGTGAGCAAAGGCAATACCTGCAGTTTGTGCCCCAGGTCATAAAGAAACACTGCTCTGAGTCTAGAGATGTGTGCAGGTAAACTGCTTGCAACACAAACACCAGAGAGCTCAGTACTGGGGTCCCCAAAGTGACATGAAAAATCTTGGCACTAGTTAGGTCACCAGTCATCAAATGAATGACGTTTGTTTAGCCAAACCTATGCTGTAAATATATATTTTTTTAATTAAAAAAAAGAGTATATTTCTCCTCATCCAGGCCCATTATTAATTATGTGGATTTGAAGAAGTGTGTTCATTGTACAGCACTTGGTAGCACAGCTCTTGTGATATTTCTGGACAAACTAATACAGCCATAGAAGGTTTTCACCTCCATGGTTGATGACCAAAGAAAGCTGCCACTGCTTTCATCACATTGAAAAATAAGGTCTTTTGAAAAAGAAGTATTTTGTGGGGAGAGTGGAAAAAAAAGAACCCCACTGCTCTGTCAGGAGATTTCCTTTGTGTCCAATGCTTTTCCCCAAAACAATTCAGGCTCTCTCTGTGCTCACCAGAGCTCTGCTCCTGGTTCTGGAAGATCACCCTCGACACTTGGCGCCGATCCTCTCCTCTCACTCTTTTCCTTGGCAATGTTGGAAATTTTCTAACTCCATAAAACTTGAGCCAGGAATCTCTCCCCCCACCTTACCCCAGTTTTATCTCTGTGCATCAAATTATCATTTTTTAAGAGGCACGGTGAAGCAAGAAAACATTTGCTTTCGAATGCCCTTGTATATGGCATTACTAACAACGATAAAGATATTTTAAAAATCAGTTTTATCTGAAGAATTCATTCTGGGAAGGGCGGATATGTGGTTTTTAGCTTTTTTGAAAAATTCTTTTTTTAAGAAATCGAAGTCTATGCTTCTGATGACTGTGAAAGAAGCATGAAGTCAGTGTCTCTGTTTTTAGCCAAAACCTTTTTCGGTGCAAATTGCACATATGGCGTCGAAGAAACATCAACTTGAATAAGCGCTGCTTTCATCAAGTTACAGGGCAGAATGAAGGGGAAGAGAGGGAGGTGCGGAAGGAAGGTTTGTAGGCCATGTAGCGACAGAGTTGGAGAGTCGCAAGTTATTTCGATGGAGTTTTATTTTTTCCAAGCATAAGCATGGGTAACGCTATTAGACAGGAAACTTCCATTTTTCTGGATCATCATTTCATTGCTGTTTTTCTGTGTCAGCCTCGTGGTGTTTCACAAAAAGATACGTTCAACTTACATGCTGTGGTCTCAAACTCAGCGAGTGCCGTCCAAGTCTTGGGGTTTAACTCAGTGAAGCTGAGTGCTTCAGCTTTGCCTAAATTAAGCATAATTAGCATACCCTCGCCCCCCATAACTGTAAAATTAACCGTAGCGAGCAACTTCTTGTGTATGACTAGATGGCTCCACGTTGCAATATTTCTGCTCCCCTAGCTTGCGCCCAGAACAGGCTTTGGCAGCAATGGCTTTGTCAGCAGCCACTCATGGGGTGAGTATTTGTGGTCAAACTCGTGTCTACTTCTCTGTCAGAGTTTGGGAGCAATCATTGCTTCGTGTGGTGTAGCAGCCTGTGGTAAGCAGGTAGGGAAGAGCTGAGGAGAATACAGCTGGCTGGTTAAATGTTATACCCCCTGTGTTCTCAGCCTTCATTCAGCGTTCATCGCAAGGTTCCTCGCCAGCATTTCAAAACTCGCTCATCCTTTCAAAGAGCCGAGCTTTATTTTTTTTTTGCAGTCGGCAGCAACAGCAACTGAAAAACCCGCAGCGCCAATATTTGTTTCCCTGTGGCTCAGCTCGCATCACTGAAACGCAGAGGGGTATATTTCAGCCAGAAAGACAAAAATTACATGCAGAGAAGCAGCCCTTGCCCAGTGACATTGGCTACCTGGAAGCTGACCGGCATGTGGGGTGAGCGGCAGGTCATGTTGGCTCCCTTCAGGCTGGCTGCGGATGGCTTGGCAGGGATTAACTGGCTGCAGTTATGCTCTCACTTCTGGCCTGAGTGACAATTTGGCTTGGGTGCAAGAAGCAGAGTGGCAATCTGTTCCGTTCCCCAGCCCTCCTGCCCAGAGCAACCTTATTTCTTCTCACTTGAGGCTGGCGCTCCCTCCCTTTCCCTCATTTGTGTGTGCGAGAGCCTGCGCGCCTTTCCCTGCGGTGGTGGCATTTGTAAGACACCAGCGTTTGCTCCATCTGGCTCCTGTATCTACACTCCTTCTCATGGCAGTGGGAAGCTAGGATAAATTTTTAAAAAGAGATAATAATGTGGTCATCACTTTTTCCTCCTGTTTTATTCTCTGATGTGTGGGTGATCATAGAATCATCACAGAATCATAGAATAGTTTGGGTTGGAAAGGACCTTTCAAGGCCATGAGGTCCAACCCCCCTGCAGGGATCAGGGCCATTTGCAACTAGAGCAGGGTGCTCAGAGCCCCCAACAACCTCCCCTGTAATGGGGACAGGGATGGGGCAGCGACCACCTCTCGGGGCAACCTGGGCCAGGCTCTCACCACCCTCACAGTGAAGAATTTCTTTCTTCTCTCTCATCTAAATGTCCCTCTTTTAGTTTAAACCCATCACCCCTTGTCCTGTTGCAACAGGCCCTGCGCAAAGATTGTCCCCATCTTTCTGACAGATCCCTTTAATTACTGGAAGGCAGCAATAAGCTCCCCTCCTCTCCCTCAGAAGCGTCCTCCCAGCCCCTGGGGATGTCAAACCTAGAGCTACGTGGTCATCGTTGTCAGAAAAAGCCACTTTGCCACAAGTAAAATGTTTCATGGAAGTGCAACTCAGCCCTTCCTTGGCAAGGTGTTTTTTAGCTGCAATGAAAGGAGACTGATGAGGGGGCAGACAGGGAGCTAAAAGCGTGAGAGACAAGAGGAGCCGGTGTCAGGAGATCAGATTCCTTAACCTTGCAGCAGCCGCCATCTCATTTTTTTTCAGGCGTGGGAGTGCTTCCTTCAAATCTCCGTTCTGTCTGATTTTCAGTAAACTCTGGGCATATGCACTTTTGGACTTGAGGAGAGGAGGGGGATGGCATGGGAAACAGCTTCTGCTTTCTTCACAGGTAGTTTTAAAAGGGGTCTGTTTTTCTCTGCTTTCACCATAAAAAGAAAACTCTGAAGGCTTTCCGTATTCCCCAACTTTTCTTCACATCATTTTCCTGCCAGCTCTCCGATAGTCTAATAGTAAATACGACCATTTACATGGTATTGTGAAGAAAATACGTAAGTATTGTGAAGAAAACTTTGGCAGTGAGCAGCTAAAGCCCATGATGAATAGTCAGGAAACAAACATCATCAGTCAAACCCTTGGACCTGCACATTTTTGGAGTGCCGGCTTTGTCACTGATATTAATGTATGAAATGACTGGTTGGTGCCCTATTCTTTGATTAGATATTATGCTGAGATTACATTTCCTAATCTAATTTTTATCACTGAAGAGCGTTTGAATTTTGGGGGTGGCGGGAGGGATTTGGAAGGAGATGATTAGGATTTCTTAGCCCTGAGATTATTACATTCCCGCTACTGTGTGATTTCACTTTGTGCTGCACAAATTCGGAATTAAATTATTCAGGAATGTGCCTGGATTAGACCGCAAAACTGCATTATGTTACTCATTATGTAATTAATAATTGAAATTTCAGCCTTATTAATATTTTGTGAAATGCATCGCGAAGTTAAAATATAATTAACGCATTCACAATCAGTCCCGTCGTCGTCTTTGGTGCAAGTCATCGGCAGCACAGTGACGCTTCCAGTCTAATGACATATCCAGGATAAAAATAGGTTCCTAGCATTCCAGAAGGACAGCCTGGGTAGGTATTAAATGGCCAAGATAATTGGGTAGTGCCATTTTATGGGTTGCATTATGCAGGAGAAGCAGCGCACATTTGAATGGGATTTGCCATCAGAAAGAGGAGACGAATACTGAGAAAAATACATGGAACGTAGAATCCTGTGTATTAGAGGATAAAGCCTTTTTAGGTCACCTGGCCCATCTGTGGGATTAAGGTAGTTCTCTGTTGCACCTCTTTTAATGCATTCCCCGCTGCACCTTAGGCGTTTCCAGGGAGAGACCTGTAATATTCTCCCAGGGAGTTGGTTTCACAACATAATAGACAGCTGGGATTCTTCTAATATTCCATCTGCATTTTCTGACATTTTCTGTCTTTTCTTCCACTCAGTATACTAAGGAAAAAAGAGAGCTCTGCTCCTGGAGATATAAATAATATTTGAAACAGGGCTCTTCCTGAGAAATCATTTATGCTCTGCTTGAAACAGTGGGCTTAAAATGTATAAAACCGAGTAAGAATATGTTTTTGCTGTGTGCTTCTCTATCCAAGCTCGTTGATGGTCACTGCTTAGTGAAGGCCTGAG
The DNA here is from genome assembly GCA_013389965.1 of Todus mexicanus. Classification (NCBI taxonomy): domain Eukaryota; kingdom Metazoa; phylum Chordata; class Aves; order Coraciiformes; family Todidae; genus Todus; species Todus mexicanus. The sequence goes on from WEIS01060108.1 coordinate 58,115, forward strand.
AAAATCCATGAGCGAAAAAAGGAAAAGGAATATGATCCACATGTGGTAATTCCTAAAGATTTTGGATAGGGTTTTGTTGTTGCATACTGTTGATGCTGGGTGAAGTTTCAGAGAAGAAGGTTTCAGCTCCAGGTTTTGCCGTAGGTCTTGCGTGCTCCTTTGGAGCATGGAGTTGTTGTCGGAATACGTAAGGAAGTTTAAGATTCCCTCAAGAATGACCTGGCTTTTCTGTGCCATAAACTGAAAAGGAAAACCTGCTAATTTTGAGTGTTCTAGGCCAAGAAAAAAATACGTTTGTTATAAAAGTGACTGCAGCTAGCTTCAAAAATAATTGGCAGTTAATCTGTTCCCCAGGTTTTTTTGTGTGATCCCATTGGAGTTCAGGCAGCTGAAACCAGACCACAGGTAAGAAATTATCCGTGTGGTTTGCAAATGGCAATACTGTTCCAGAAACCAGGCATGGACACCCTGCCCAGACCTCGGGCCACTTTTTTACTAAGTAACTTCCACGTAGAGTAGTTACACATCTGCCCTGGAAATAAAATGACAGTTGACCTGAGGTGTCAGAAATACTCTTTCAAATAGCTTGGAAGCTGCTTTTATTCCTGTCAAATACCACCTAAATGGCAAAGAAAGTCTCTAACTAGACTCGGATAAACTCACTTCAGCAGCCTGTGTGTGGATCTTCCCGGTAACTGAAGCCACCTTGTCAGATCAATACGCGACAGAAACCTTTAGCTTATTTCATAGCTCATTAAACAAGTCCCATGTTCTTTTGCCAGCTCCTCAGGTGATTTCACGAAACCTACTACCATGAGTGCTGCTTTGGCATTTCAACTGCACCAGCATGGAGGCAGTAAGAGGGACGTTGCAGCTCTTTACAGCCCAGTCTTTCGGTGGTCTTACACAGCAAGCAACACACCTCCTATCTCACCACCTTATTCCCTGTCTTCCTTTAAATAAAGTGCCTGGAAGCCTCGTTGTCCAGGTATCGTGCCATCATAGACTGGTTTGGGTTGGAAGGGATCTTTCAGGGTCACCTAGTCCAATCCCCCTGCAGGGAGCAAGGCCATCTGCAACCAGAGCAGGTTGCTCAGAGCCCCCAACAACCTCACCTGGGATAGTTCCAGGGATGGAGCTTCCACCACCTCTTAGAGCAACCTGGGCCAGGGTCTTACCACCCTCAGGGTAAACAATTGCTTCCTTCTCGCTAGTCTAAATCTCTTCTCTTCACTTTTTCATTAAAGAAATCTTGTTGTCTAGCAACACGCTTCAGGTTTTGCCAGACCTGTGATTCATCATGTCTCACCCTATCTGACATACCTGCTGAGGCTAAGAGTTAAACGAGACAGGCTTTCTTCTATAAATAAGCCAAACCTTGCATCTGATTTCCCATTTTGTTCAGGAGCCGGCCATTTGAGGAGAGGAGGTTGGTTATGAGCATGGCCGGTTCCTTCGTTCAGTGTGTGGATGGGTGGGTGAAGGTGACCGAGTGACCTGCCTTCCTCATCTGCTGGGTGGTCAGTGGGCATGTTCAGTTACTTCCCAGGTGCAGAGTAAAACTGGTCTCTTAAGGTGGCTGCATGTACGATTTTGATGTGAACTGTGAAGGAGAACGGCCTATCCCTTGGTGTGGTTCACAGAGTGCTCATCGTTGGGGTTTACGTGTCTCAGTCGGTAAGCAAGAGCTCAGCTACTTCATTCTCATGAATTAGGCTCTTCCATCTTCTACCAAGTAACTCTGATCTCTCCCAGTTGCAGGTAATATATTTTTTCTTATATCATGCTATTTCTTTTAGACTAATGGAAGAAAAATATATATGTACACTTGTATGACATACATTCTTGTGTAATATATAAATTTAAATATGTGCATCTAAGAAATGGTGAATGCGGTATACGGAAGAATCACCTACTGGTCAATGACTGGAATACCATATTTGCTGGGTGCGCTTCTTCGAGTCTCCCTTGACTAGTCTTTCACACTGCTTTAGTCTGTGGGTGGAGCAAAGCTTGGCCCTCCTCAATTTGATGGATATATGGAAATTTGACTCTTTTTATCTGTAGAGGACATACCGTACAGACAGTAGTAAAGCAGGAATCCTTCCCAGGCTTTTCAAATAGATGTGGCTCTGGGGCTGTAAGGGGTTAGAATATGAACTTGGAGTTATGGAGAAGAAATTCTTATTTCCTCCCTCAACTACCAAACTTCTTGCATCTACAGCTAGTCCTTAAAGAGCAAGGCAGCTTCCAAACCAGTTAATTCCTTGGTTTGTTATTGCCAGCAAAACTTACTGGAGATTAAATTGATAGAGACTGTAGAATGATGAGAAGTGGTGGCATGTTGGGTACCTGTTTGGGATTAGGATGCACGATTGAGTGGATCCCAAGAGCAGAGCTCCCACATCTGGTTGTGCGGGTAGAAATGCTGTGTGACAAGGGCACGGGATGATGCCGGTGTCGCAGCTTGAACAGACTTGGCAGCATCCCACGACCTTCTCTCCTACTCCACGTTCTCCCCTGATAGCAGAACTGTCTCTGGCTGTACATTAATTTTTTCTGACAGCTTCCAAAGTTTCTAGGTAGAGAATACCAGTGAAGATGGCTGAAGGAAAAAATAAGTTATCGGTGAGCCCCGAATCACAGGCAGAAAGTTTAATTCTCCTTCCCTGCTCCTGTGTGGCCTCTTCAACACAAGCTGAAATCTCCTCCTGAATGGTAAAAATGGAAAGCTGGTTTCCCATTGAGTGGCGCATTATTCTGTCACTCACAGCGGGATAAAGCAGTTGGAAAGGCATGGCATTCTGATTTGGTGCAAGTTTTGCTTAATTTCCGCTGGTTTTAATGAAATTATGTAAGGTTTGGGACAGCGAAGAACTGGAAACCACGTATCTGATGATACCCGTGACTCTCTGCTACCGCGCGCAGGAGGTACGCTTTGAAAAGCCACCGTGTCTAATTAAAAGCCATCAACAAAGTTCAGCCAGCAGCAGAAGTCTGCTTAGCAAATGAGAAGTTCGCGTATGGATAGGGAGGTAGAAATATGAAGAATAAGCTTTGAAAATAAGAAAAAGACCATTAGCTACTGCACATTTTCCCTAATTGCTTAGTAAGATAAAAATACTAAAATACCAGCAAATTAGAAGTGGTAAATATAGTTCTGGGGTGACTTAGTGTGCCAAGCTAGCAGAGGGTGAGCAGAAGCAGCAAGTTTTGCGAGCTTCCACAGAGCTGAAATCTCCAGAGATCACAAGTAGGAGAATATCTCGTCCAATATGTGCATCTATATGGATTTTTAAAATATCTGGAGGAGGCAACTGCAGTAGAAACGAGAGCTGCAGAAGCTGGAAAGTCAGTGCCTGGTAGGTAGATTCGCTCACTGCCCCGTGGGGTTTTGTGTAGCTGTTGTTGCTCGCGTTTATTTTATTCATCTATTTAAGACTCAACCCCCAAAATACTTTATTTAACCCATTCCTCGATTCTTCGCTTAGGCAAAAACCACCAGGAAATTTTCCACATAGGAAGCAGGGAACTCTTAGTAAAAAGGGCTGCATGTTGTTGTATGCACTCGCACAATCCCGGGTGATAAAGATAGTGCAAGGAGATCAAATGATAGCTGTGCAAAAATAGCTCCTGCCCTCCTCGAATTGCCGTGCTGGGTTCTGACACCCTTGCCATAAAGAGCCCCACTGGGAACTCGGGGATTGTTGATGCAGCGGTCCGTAAAATTTCTCAATATGAAGAGAAAAAGGTCAGAAGAATAAAGCCTTTATTTTGACCTTATCAGCTACGTTTTGTAGGATAATCACAGGATAATATCCTTTAAATTCCTTTTTTTAGATCTAATCTTGTTCCCTTTGTTAAATCAACACTTTGTAGGGATTTATGGCCGCTCGGAAATTCCACAAAACCTGAGTTTCAGATAGGGAGGAGAATTAAAATCCTGGAAAGCCTGGGAGTACACAGGCCAGGCACATAGATGGGAGGGAAAGAAGTGTTTTAAAGAGGATTTCTATCTGTGCGTGTGTGCCTGTGGAATAATTTTGAGCAGATGCATTGAGCTATGTGTGAAGGAATGGGCTCTTTGGTTCGGCTCTGGCCCAAATCAGTAATTGCTGCTCTTCGATAGCAGCTAAGCGGTCCATGGGAGGTGACTTAGTGGTCTCACTCTGGTCTTATGAGTAGTCGTTCGTTACATGAAAGCACTAATGAGCTGAGCAAAGAAGAAAACAGAGACTGAACCTCCTTTCACTCTGCATTTCAGGGCTCAGATGTACTGGCAGGGGCAGAGGGAGCAGGGAAATGGAGTGGATCAGTGCTGCAGTTCTGTGGGTAACTGGGGTATTCTAGGCAGGAGAGCTGTGACAATTTGGTACATCCCACAAGTGTCCAGATCATGGGTGATGATGGCTAAGGCTGCTTCAGCCTGGTGACGTCTCTGGACCTGGGTGTGACCATCTCTGAGCAGGTCAGGATGGTGCTGCCTTGGCCAGCTGCCCCTTGTTGAGTCACACGCTGCTGCCCGTGCCCTGGGATGTTCCTGGTTCAGGACTCACCAGGTGAGGCCAGGCACCTAAAAACAACACAGCTGAGCAAAAAGAGCAACAAACACCAAGACAGAGGAAGGGGATGTGAAACGCATTCCCTCTTCCACCATGGGCTGCCACCAAGTCAGCTGGAGTTGTGCTTCTGTTGAGATTATCCCAGGCAGCGGTGCCAGGGTCAGCTTTGGGGGCACCTTTCTCCCTGCTTATTATGGAGTCTCAGTCTCTCCGTTTTCAGCTCCTTGCCTGTCTGAGAAGAGAGAAGGATGAGAGGTGCCTCCCAGCCGAGAGCTCCGGGGGCAGCAGCCGCAGTGGCTGCTCCTACCTCTGCGCTTCCCCTGGATGAAATCCTTGCAGAACTGGCTGAGTCTGGTAGCAGTATCCCTTTCTATAGGGACTCGTTTGCGTTGCTTACATCATATGCTGGATTTAGAAGACCTCCAGCGTTACCATGGCAACAGTTTCTGCTTAAGTATAGGTGAGAATGTAAGTTAATTTTAAATAAGGTGAAATGAAGGAGGGGGCGAAAAAGAGCGCTCACAAAGCATCTGAAGCCACACAGATCTGTCTGTCTAATCAGTTTTGTGAGGAAAGCTTCTAAAGTTAATTTGGCGTCCCTGAGGTTACATCCTCCGCCTCATCACAAATAAAAAGAAGTTCAGGGCTGGTTTCTTCGGACTGTCGCTGCTCGCGGCGTGCGGCAGACCTGGGGAGCCTTCGTCTCCGTCTCCTCTCCATGTTCCCCGCTCACGCGTTTGCCAAATACTCTGCGGGCGCTGAGGTCGGAAGATGAATAAGACCTAGAAACGGCGCATCCAGTTGGATGCTCTGAGACTTCGTGGAGTGCAGGATTAATGCAGTTTTGCTGCTGCTGCCGCTGGTTGCTAGCAGGGAAGGCCACCATGCTGTCCTTTATACTGTGGCCTGAACTCTGATCTTAGTGGTGTCTCTAAAACCTGAAGCCTAGATATAAAAATATAATGTGTGTATACATATCTGTGTGGGTATGTGTATATTTAGTGTGTTGTCACATTGGACATGAGTAAAATTGAAATAAAACCCTCTCCAAAGCCAAAATACTCTGTTTATAATAGAATTATGTGGAGAAGAACATTTGTGCTTGATGAAGCACCTCTACAATGAGTGCTGCTCACCAAGTATTAGGTTTGCTATTCTAGGTTTGCCCTTTTTTGCTTTTCCCCAGCCCAGTCGGAGCACTCCTCCTCTCTTAGCTCCTCGCTTGACACTTACCACCATTGCGTGCGAGCGTCTAGTCTGTTAAATAAGTATCAATAATAAGAGAACCAGAAGCCTACTTAAACATTCACCTAGTCATTCAATGCTCTCTAATCCATGCTTTGGAAGAGTTACTTTCTTAATATATACAATATGCAGCTTAAGAGCGGGGAGCTTAGCAGGAGTAAAGGGTACTTAATGCGAACCCGTTGACAACACCGGTCACCGGTCTCCTCGGCGACCTGCCAACGGCAGCAGGGGCCAACTCCTCTGTTCTCAGCTCTGACTAACGAGAGGATGCTGGTTAGGTTTTTGTCATGAACAGTTGCCTGGCAAACAGCTTTTGTACATCTTTTGGCAGCACCGATAGCACAAATATCTGTGCCCAGGTGTCTGTTCCTTCCATTTACCTGGAAGCGACAGCCACGCAAGCAGAGATAAGAATTCTGCTGCCCACTGGCTCGCTCCCGGCCAGCCCGTTGCTAATCAGGAAGCCACAAGGGGCTGAGGTAAAATAATGGTGCTGATTGCTAAAGAGCGTAACCTTTTCAAAATTCCCTTTCTTTGCCTTGATTTTCAGTACTGCTTTTTCACTTACTTCTTATCTCAGTTTCATTTGTTTGTTTTGCCATGAGTCACTTCCCCGCTGCTGCTGCTTTGTGCAAGAAAAAACATCTCTTTTCTGGAGCCTGAAAGAGCAAATTTCTAGCGTACAAGCTCCCCAGTACTACAGAGGAGCTGTGTAACTCTATGAATCACTTGTAAAGATGTTTCCAACTTTCTGCTCTCAGTTTCCTCCGTTGTGTTTGGTGAACTGATTTCTGTTTTGTTTATGTTAGTGGTGAGATCTTCTGTCTGTATGCAGATCCACGATGTATGCAGAAGGCTTCATTAATTAGCGCATCGCGTGACTTCAAACCAGTCGCAGCTAAAATCACAATTTGAGAAAGGAGGGGGCTGCTGACATAATGATTGTTAGATTTCTAAACCCATCTGGATTATACGGTGCGTTCATGTGGGTCGTGCCGCCTGAATCCAATCTGCTGATTTGCGGGGGGCCAGCAGGTTGTTGCACAGAGAGAGATACTCCTCAGCATCGTAGTCATGTGGGATGTGTTGTAGCAGGCATCCTTACAGCCTGAGCAGTCAATAGACACCTGGAATGTCAGAAAGCTTAATGGAAGAGGTTCTTTGTGTAGCTAATGTGCTATAAAAAAGGATCTGAAGGAAGGAGAGGAAAGCAATGGTGGGATGAAATCAAGTAGGTTTTGACAACCAGCTTGGTGGGGGCTGGGAGGATGCTTATGAAGGAGAGGAGGGGACCTTCTTGTGGCTTTTCAGTACTTAAAGGAGATCTTAAGAAAGATGGAAAGAAATTTTTTTAACAGGATCTGTTGGGACAGGACAAAAGGTGATAGTTTTAAACTAATACCAGAGAAGGTTTAGACTAGAGAGAAGGAAGGAAGAAATTCTTCACTGTGAGGGTGGTGAGACCCTGGCTCAGGTTGCCCGGAGAGGTGGTAGAAGCGCCATCCCTGGAACCATTGCAGGGGAGGTTAGTCAGGTATCTGAGAAACCTTCTCTAGTTGCAGATGGCCCTGCTCCCTGCAGAGGGGTTGGACTCGATGGCCTTGAAAGGTCCCTTCCAACTCAAACCATTCTGTGATTTTATGAAAGGCTACAGCGTCATTTATAGATGTATTTTTAGTGCAGGAAGCTATGAAAAAAGGAAAAGAAAGAGGACCACCAAACCTACTTAGCAGAAAGAAAGAGGCAGAATACCTAAATTTGAAGTTTTTATCTCTAAAATAGTGTCCTACTTGTTGTAGGGGAAGAGAAGATGTCCTCTATTGCTGTATGCTTTGTTGTTTCCTGGAATGAGCTATTCAAAAGCATTTTCATAGCGTCAGACTCTAGACAGTCTTTGGGGCACGTGATCCCTTTCCCCTGCAGTAATTTATTCCTTGTGTAGGATTTGGGAAGGATGCAGGAGCTTATTGAATAATTTCCACACCACCTCTTTCATTATCGCGTGGAGAGATGGAGGGCAGAGATCATCCTGAATCTGTAGGAAGTGTCTGTTAAAACCGGTCACAGAATCTGGAGAAAAACATCCACTAAAATATTAATGAATTGGGGGAGCTGTAGTTTATCAAGAAAGTAAATCACCAGGAGCAGGTGAAGCCAGGAACTGCAGCTCTCGTGAGTAGGATGGTGACAGTTGTGGGCATAAAGTATTGATCCAAACCAATGGATTTCCTTCAGGTAATGCTCAGGATGTAATGGTGCAGAAAAACGGCATCAAATTCTCATTTGGCATTCCGAGCGGGACAGCGTTAGTGTTTATGCCAAATTACACCATAACGGATTTTCACAGCTGAAAGTCCACCCGGAGAAGATATTTTCCCGAGGAAGAGGCCTGCTTCATTTTCTGATGGTGCTTATTCATTTTATTCTCGTTGAGCAGTCATGTAGAGCCCAGTTTCATCCCAGCTTTGTTCTATGCAGAAGTTGGAATTCCCGTTTCACTGGATGTTCTTACTCCTCTCGGCTATAAGCCCATGAGGAAATCCACACAGACTACTCCAGTGCTAAGCTAATTTCCATGCATCTGTGCAACACATTTGAGATACGCTTCTTCTTAAAGAACCTGTGGTAAGAATGCATGTTGCTTGTGGGACAGCTGACAGGGTTTTAAAAGTCTGGAGTTAGCTGTAAGTCTCTGTTGCAATATTTGTGTCTCTGTAGCTCTCCTTTCATGCTGGTGGAATTAGCAAATGTCTCTCTATGAATCAACAGAAATCCTTCACCAGCTTGAAGTGGAGCTATAATTGTTTGGAGCAGAGGGATAGAACAAGAGCCAGCCCCACCACAGAAGGTCAGAGATCCTGCCGGCCTTGCTCTGTGCTGCTGAGCCTCTCTTCCTGGTGAGGTTAGCGGTGATTGATCTACACTCGCTCTGCTTTTGTAGAGGACTTGAGCTTCCTTTCCTTCTCGCTGACATTTGCATCTCCCATCCCCTTGCAATGAGCCGTTCCTTTTCCTGAGCACCGTCGGCTCTGTTACTTTGCACTTTCATTCTGTTCACACCTCTAAATCAAAGGTGCAGAAAGAGGTTTGGGGTTTTGGTGTGTTATATCCCGGAGCAGTTCAGCTTCTATTAATTGCACACTTACTCCCCGTGACCCACCTTTGGTTTGCAGGGCTCTGTGAGGGGTCACACTGCTGCCAGCAGTTTTCTTCAGTGTTTGCTACGTGTTTTCTGAGTCTGGCCCCTGAAGATACTTGTCCTTCCAACTTACAGTCTTTTATTGTGTATTTTCCTTTGTCCAAGACCCTCCCTGTCTTCAAGGAATGATCTGGAAAAGCAAGAGGGGAGTCGAAAACCAGGTTGCCAAGCAGAGAGACTGGGAAAGCATTTATTCTCTGTCCTCTCTTGCTGACAGTTGAGTCCTGCAGGACCAAGGGCAGGTGTCTCGAGGAAGCAAAACCCAAGGAGCTCAAGTTACTGCCTGAATGATACGGTAGATTGGATGCTAAATAAGGCTGGCTCCTTATGCGGCAGGCACCAGTCCTGCCACTCCATCTGCAGCAACATACCCAAGTGGCTAGTGAAGCAGGTCAGCTTGCTTTCCTCTTGGCCTGTTCCCTCCTTACCAAAGACCAAAAGCAGGGAGGTTGTTAACACCAAAGATCTGACAATAAAACTAAAGCCTGAGTGACAATGGTTACGTTATACTCAAAATGTCAGTTGTGAGTCTGTCAAAGCCTGGCTTCAATATGCAAGCAAAACCAGCAAGCTTGAGCAAACCTTCACCAATTCCATACTCCAGCATGGTCCCAGATGCTTCTCCTGTTCCCTTCTGGCCTTTTGTCTCACCACCAGCAAGGATTACTCGGATGTCAAAAAGAAGCGAAACCTCCAGTGTAGCAGAGCCTGCCAAACCTCAGCACATGGCACCGGGGTTTATGACCTGAGACATGTTTCAATCAAGGAACTTGCCGGAAAACCATGTTAGAAAAAAAAGAAAAATGATGTGAGGGTCTCTTTCAGGTGCTAGCATCTCTGCAATCTCATGTTAAGAACTAGTTATTTTTCTATCCAGATGTGTATGACTCTAATATTTTTGAGCTGCTTTTTGCCTTTTCCCCTTTAAATTCTCAGAGGGGATGAATGCAAAAAGTTGTGAGAAGCAAAAGAAATGAATTTCAGCAGTGGAACTGGATAAGGAGAGGCTTGTGCACAGTGTTTCTTCCTGATTTTTTTTCTTTTTTTTTTTTTCATGTGATGTACCAAATGAAACAGAAGTTGAGATGAAAACTGAGTTTGAAAATAGCTAATCAAAACTCTGCATTCCCAGAAAGCATCAACCCAAAATGTTCTCCCAATGAACAGGGCTCTGCGCTACATTTAGCCATCCACGAATCGGCATTTCCCACTTGAAAAACCCAACTAAATTGCAGCTATTTTTGTGATTCCATGAGATTCCCAAATCTGCTGGGTGAATGATCCAGCTGTAGGTTCATGTTTGTTCTCAGCTGCATCAATATTTTGCGTTAGCGTGGCACCTTGAGCGCAGCGCACAACTGCTTCCCTCCCTGGTGCTCTTGCTCTCCAATTTCCACAGGAAGCGACTGAGGCAGATGGATCAGAAGAGAGCTAAGGCTTGGAAACATCCAAATCCCTGATGGGATGTGGAGCGCAGCTACACCGCAGCATTAGAGATGTGACAGCACGTTCCATACTTCGGTGCTTTTATTAGCTGAAGCTGCAGATTTCAAATGACGGGACCGAGCTGAACAATTACAATAATGAGGGAACATAAATTTGGGTTGTAAACGAGCACCAGAGCTAATGGCATCCAACGGAAAGAGAAATATTTGTGCGCTTTGAGATGGAAGGCAACAGGGTGGTGCGCAGGCAGGTCTTCTGGCCCCAGGTGGGACAGGAGGAGGAGTATCAGGAACGGGTCTAGATGACCTAATAAGTAATATTTTAAAAGATTTTTTTTTATGCTGAGGGTGGTGCGAGCCTGGCCCAGGTTGTCCGGAGAGGTGGTTGATGCCCCATCCCTGGAACCATTCCAGGTGAAGTTTGCTGGGGCTCTGAGGAACCTGCTCTGGTTGCAGATATCCCTGCTCCCTGCAGGAGGGTTGCAGCAGAGGAGCTTTCAAGATCCCTTCCAACCCAAACTGTTCTATAATTCTATGATTTCAGCAAGATGAGAATCTGGCCCTCTAAAATAAAGATTTTAATTCCATGCTTTCTGACATTGGCTGTGCATACGGCCCAAGTCCTTGTGTGTTTTGCAGGCTAAAGGCTCCAGTAGGATATTCCATGATGATTCAGCTGGTTGTCCTGAACTCTCCTTAACACAGTGGATATTTCAATTAAAATGTTGTAGCCAGGAAGCTCTGCAACTTCACTTTTGAGTACGTCATGTCAGAGTCGTTTGACAGAACCAGTTTGTGGCTGAATTTGTTCTGGTGCCCGTGGGAATGCAATTACGCGTCAAGCTCTCTGAAATCTTGAGGGAACTCGGGGCAGTCTGTATTAGATGGGCTCAAAACTGCTTTGTCCTCCAGCTTTTCATTCAGACAGGCACATCTAGCATTTTCTCTGCGTCAATTAAATGTAGTTAACATTTTTTTGATGAGAATTTTTTCAGGTAGCTTGCTATTCAGGGAAAAATCTATTGGAAGACGTTTCTCCCTGATAATACAAGCTGAAATAAAGGATGCCAAAAATACCCGTTAAAATATATTGAAAGTACCTTTTGCAGCTCCCACGTACATGGCTGAGTTACACCAGTGAATAGGCTCCATGTAGTATTAAAAGTCCATTATCCTTTTCAAAAATCAAATCTCTTGGTTGAGAGACAGTGTCAGGATATATTTTAAGTGGGATCTAGATTCTCACTTCACTTGCCTACTTGAAAAATCATGAAAATCTTACAGGAATTGGAGTGGTATTCTTGCCTTAAAAAACTGGTTGTCCCTTGATCTGCAAATTTCCTATAGAGATCATTAAGGAAATTCAAAGTCACCAAGATCTTTACTTTCACACATTTTCCCAGTTAACATTTTGCAAATGTGTTTGTGCTTTTTGAAGGCAAATTAGAATCTTTTTATAGCGGGAAAAGTATAAATGCAATTGCTAAATATATCTGTATTTCCTTGTTAGCAGATAAACCCAAGACTTCAAGGCTGGAGTGTTGTGGCAGAGATTTCACACAACTTTTCCGGGAGTAAAAGTTGAATCCTGATTCTGATACAGTCCTTGTGATTAAGAACCAACTTCCCCTTTGTTTCAAGTGATTTCTCTACGTGTTAACTTGCACAGAGCAATGTTTTACAGGGCTGGCTGAGATTGCAGGGAAATAACAGGATGAAATTACAGAGTGATCCCTTAGGTATTCTAGGCCCTTTTTTTGTGTGTGTGAGATTTACTAATTTCTTTGCATTTTCCTATTGGTTTTGTCGAGAGAAAAGGATGCTATATAGTACAGTGGAGTATAGTAGATGGATGCTGAAGGGTTTAGGTAGCCCTCACCCAGGCTTGGCTACTCATTTGTAACTCTAATGGCATTTATAGCAATTTTTTACTCATCTGAGTGTTGCAGGTGGACACTCTGTTGTGCCCCACCAGTCAAAGAACATTGAAATTGCAGAAGCAGATCCAGAGGAGGCCACAAAAATGAACCAAGGGTGGAACCCCTTTGCTGTGAGGCCAGGCTGGGAGAGTTGGGGTTGTTCAGCCTGGAGAAGAGAAGGCTCCACAGAGACCTTATTGCGGCCTTTCGATGCTTAAAGGGACCTGTCAGAAAGATGGGGACAGACTTTTGAGAAGGATCTGTTGAGACAGGACAAGGGGTGATGGGTTTAAACTAAAAAATGGGGAGATTTGGACGAGAGAGAAGGAAGAAATTATTTACGCTGAGGGTGGTGAGAGCCTGGCCCAGGTTGCCCCTAGAGGTGGTCACTGCCCCATCCCTGTCCCCATTGCAGGGGAGGTTGTTGGGAGCTCTGAGCAACCTGCTCTGGTTGCAGGTGGCCCTGCTCCCTGCTGGGGCGTTACACCAGAGGAGCTTTAACGGTCCCTTCCAACCCAAACTATTCTATGATTTTAGAGGGATGAGAATTTGGCCCTACCTGGTTACTTCCCATGTGTGTTGCCATCTATAGGGAACCATGTTATATCACTTCAGCTTTTCAACAGAACCTGCTCAGCTCACTGTTCTGACCAAGAAACATCTCCGTTTGAAATACGCTGACATCATGACCTGTTGCAAGCCCTCTCCATAGCTCGGTGTGATTGGCAGCTGCCGCTCGGAGGCTGTGAGAGCGAGGAGATGGGAGGTCAAACGGAGGAGCTGCGTTAGTGAAGCCACCCGAGGAAGCTGAGCAGGATCCTCTTCCCTTCCCTGCGCTGGGGAGCAGCGAACAAACAGATTAAGCATGTTCCTAACCTCCGTGGTGCTCCACCAGTCTCTCATCAAAGACGTTCACCCTCCCACTAAATGAGTAAATGAGAGCTTGATGGATGACTGAGAAGCGTATTTATTCAGACTTCTGTTTATTTGTAGCTACACAACAACTTTCTGAACTTCCAGTAAATCAAGCAATTCGGTTCGCTGTAGGTACAAAAGTGCAAGGTGGCAACACACGTGCTGTGAGCCGCTTATCTACTTTGAAATTAGTCAAAGAAGAGCTTCGTGGTTTCAGTTTTCTTACTGGTGGAGTCTGCAGTGATCTCCCTCTTAATGGTTATTGCTTGTCTGTACTGGGGCATGCTGTGGTCTGTAGTCTTCGCCTTGCTGATGTGTTTTACTTGATTTTTTTATACTGATTTTTTATTTTTTGAGCAAGCAGAACCATTTTACCCCAACAGCTCTACCTAAGTAGCTTTGGGGTTTTTGTATCCAGCCTGAGTGGAAACACGGTTCTGATATATCGGGAATATAAACTTCACAGCTGTTTACTGGGGAAATGTTTATCAACTCACCGAACTGTTTATTTATTTTCTGTACGTTGGTAACATCAGTTCCCATTACTTTTCTTGTACTAACAGGGACACAGAAATTGATCCCTTTAGTTTAAAGAAAACCTTTGCCGTAAATATTGCTGGAATACAGTTGTTTATAAACTACACGGGGCTACATCTTACAAAGAATCTGCAATATGCCCTTAGATGCAAACTTGAGGGAGGAGTGTGCTCGTGTACAGGCATATATATGATTTGTATTTCTCTTGCCACTTTCAGCCGAAGGAAGCATCAGCTGGCACTTACTACTTGTTTTTTCCTGCCCTCTAAGTTCCCTATTAACGCTTGAGCTTTTCAGATCTTTGAGAAATGGGGACAATGGTTAAACATAATTTGTATTTACAGATATATCTGGTATGACCCACATAAAAAAAGCTACCAAAGTATTTAGGACTTTGTGGTCCTGACATGCATTTTAATATATGCGGATTGGACTGGTAGATAGAAATTATCATTTGCAAGTTTTACAGGGCAACCCATCCACTTGTCCTCTGGCGGGTAGCCCCGTTGCAGCTCTAGAAAGAGCCCAAAGTTGTCCTTACTGCTCTTGTGCGTTCTCTTTTGCTCATTGTTTCCTTTCTGTTGCTGTGCTCAGTGAAGCTGGACTTCCCCAGCTTGGATGCTGAACCCACAAGAAAAGCGTGGAGTCAAATTAATGGTTTAGAGATGTTGGCTTATTTTGTTTTCTAGCACTTACAATACTGTTACCTTCAGGTTTGTTGCAGTATGGGTGCTGTGGCTGAGCAGAAGAGACCTTTTTAAGACTTCTTGCCTCCAAGGAAAGAGAAGGACAGTGCAGTGGGTGGGTTAGTAAATCAAAACGTGTCCTTTAAGTTTGATGATCCTGAGTCAACAGAAGTTTTGTCGTGGACTAGAGTGGGATCAGGACTTCAGCATGTGGCCGACCAGTGCTCGCCCAGTTGTCTAACATGTGACAGGTGACTGAAGCAGGGTGAGAAGAGAAACCCAAGATCCTGAGATTCTTTGGCTTCTCCCGGTGTAAATTAGTTGATCGCTCAAGTAGGTCAACATCTTAGTCATGCTATTACTAAGTATAGGTTGCTATTCTTTAATTAAGTGAACTAGTTGCTCCTTAATGAGTTCTCACTAACAAATCACTGTAGACAGGCTGTGTAGCACCCTTATGCCTTGGTCTATCTCTGAGTATTCAAGATGATCCTCAGATTTCAGTAGCAATGGCAACTGGGAATCCAGGATCTAAAAATGTCCTCAAGGGTCCTCTGATCTCCCAAAGTCCCGGGATCCTCTAATACTCAGTAACTGTTCAGAGCACTTACAGAGCTCTCTTTTTTACTCACTTTTTTTTTTTAAGAGGCAAACAAATGGGTTAATCTCATGTAGCCTCCAAATGGCACATCAACATGCTTTAAAATGCTGCTCAGCAGTTGTCAGCTGTTTCGCTGTTGGGATACGTTCTATTAACTTCACTTTTAGCTTCCTGGAAAAGTGAAATCTTTGGAAATACTGTGAAACTATGGAGATCCCAGATCTCTGTATTGTGGATTTTAAAAAGCATTCTCCATGTGGGAAACCTTCTGTGTCCTTTTTGTCTGTCTGCCATATCCTGTCTGTCTTCTCTATATGAGTGCTATAGACTTGGAGTGAGTACCAACTGTCTAGCACATAATACACTTGATCACTGAATCATTTCGGTTGGAAAAGATCTTTAAGATCATCGAGTCCAACCACTAACCCAGTGCTGCCAGGGCACCACTAAACCCATGTCCCTCAGCACCACATCTCCACGGCTTGAAAACCCCTCCAGGGATAATGGGGACTCCACCCCTGCCCTGGGCAGCCTGGGCCAGGCCTGGGGAACCCTTTCAGGGAAGAAATTGTTCCTGAGCTCCAACCTAAACCTCCCCTGGTGTGACTTGAGGCTGTTTCCTCTTTGATGCCAAATTGAATATCAGTAGTTTGAAGGTAAACTCCCCCACAGCTCCAAATCATAGATGTTTAATGACTCACTGTGCCACGGAGCCTGAGCACGGTACCTTCTGACCAGCCCAGAGCTGTGCAAAGTATCCTCCTTTCAGGCTAAACTGATTTGCAGCTCCAGCTCTTTCAAGAGGTGATGTCAGCCTCTAAACGGAGAGCCAAATTGGCATCGGGCTGTGGGTGCACAGCCAATCTGCTTTCCATATTGTTCTCTTGGCTTTCGTGCATTGTGAATAATCTGTTCAAGACTGTCTGCAAACCTCAGCGCAAGCAGGATGCGCTTGGTATCCCCAAAGTCACTTTTCACGTTTGCATCAGCCTCGTGCCCAGCAAGGAGCCTGGATGTGTGAGAGGAAGAAAAGGGAGGGAGATCTCACAGCAAACTGTTCTGTGATTTTATTTATTTATATAAGACTTCTCGAAACTATGACTGAAGACTGTGATTTTTCCACTGACATATGCATGCAATTTTTCCTGAGATGCAGGAAGCAAATCTGTCAGCCTCCCGATGAGCATTGCAGAGAGAAAGACACCCAGGATAATTTAATTAGACCCCAAGAAATAACCCAAACTGAAGGACATTTTCTGGTTGTCAGGGACTAAATTCGTCTTTATAACAGGCAAAACCACCACCCTGATTCAGAGACTGCCCTGCTCTCTGATCACCTCTGAATTGCTTTTCCTCTGTGATGCTGACAGTTCCCTGACCCTTCCAAGAGATTTCCTTCAAGATCCTCAGTCGTGTTAGATCCATAGTACACCTAAGGATGTGAGGAAAAAAGAGTGACCTCGTGCTGTAACCCTGAGTGCTATAAAGAATGATCCAGGTCGGAAGAATAATTTAGAGTAGCTTCACGATGTCTAAATTACCCTGACCTGCAATAACCATTGAAGAACGGATGCAATAATGAATGGTGACATAGTTACATGGGAATGGTTGATTCCTTCTCATTGTCTGTATAGTTCCCAGCTCTGGAGGGAAGGTTTAATGCTATTTTGGTAAGTTACAGATTATTTGTAGATTTTTGCTTTGTTGTTTGGTTGGGTTTTTTCCCCTGGAGGTGAGTTTAGTGCAGGGAGGGAAACACACAGCAGTCTGTCTTGGACAAAATACAGTTGGAGGATGGGGAATCATAGAATCTTTGAGGTTAGAAAAGACCTTTGGGATCATCGAATCCAACCATTAACCCTACTCTGCAAAGTTCACCCCTAAACCGTGCCCCGCAACATCACATCTAAACTCCCTTTAAACACGCCCAGGGATGGAGATTCAACCCCCTCCCTGGGCAGCCTATTCCAGTTGCTGACTACTCTTGCTGTGAAAATTTTTCTCCTAATATCTAGTCTAAACCAACCCTGTTGTAGTTTGGAACCATTCCCCCTTGTTCTATCACTAATTACCTGTGAGAAGAGACCAGCAAGGTAGAGAAAGGAATAAAAATGGGTAAGTGGAAGGATGTATCTTCCTCCCTTATCAGGGCTGAGCTGTCCTTGTGGCAAGCCTCTATTTTACAAAAATTCGACTAACTAGCTAAAAATTACGTGCAATGACCCATCTGCTAATTGCTGAAATCAGAACTCACCCTCCATCTGCTCAGAAACACAGACAAAACAAGGCACTTAAGTCATCAGAGAAGAAGTGATGCAAACAATAATGACGGATGTGGCTTTGTGAATTGCTCTGGTTTATCACCAGTAGTAGAATCGTATCAAATAAACGTTGTTAACTTGTGCCAGGAAGAACTGATACACAGAAAGTTTCAGATACCGCCCTTCTCGTTGGAAGCATCTTAATTCATCCCGGAATCAATTGATTTATGTGTTACGTTATGTGGCTTCTGCAGTTTAAAAATTGGAGCTATCCAAGTCTTGTATTTTCAGGATTCCATTGATGGGATTGGAATTTAGAGATCTGGTGTCTGGACAATAGAGATGACAGCTTTAAAATGTTTGGTATAAATATAGTGCATGGAGTAAGCCAACCTATTATTCACCTGTGCCATATAAATATAACTGGCACCTATAACATAGCACGTGCTCGATCTTCTATGTGTCAATTTAGAACAGAATAGAAGAGCTTTTGCTCTTTTCTGTGTGTAGTTTGGCCACAAAGGGTTCAACTTGAACGTATGGAAGCTGGGAGATAGCTTGAAAGTGGATTTACTGACAGACGGAGCAGTGACCATGTTTTAAAAGTTTAGTAGGTAACATGAAAGGAAGCCTTGGGTCTGATTCACTGTTATTTTGTGAAGGGACTGAGCAGTGGTTGGAGAGGACGGAGTGAAATGCGCAGTAGGTCAAAGCTGAGAATATTTAGCACCGTTTTAGAGCTGGATGCCCTTTATACAGGGGCTCCATTTGGGAGGAAAGAGCCCCAAACTTAAACTTCAGGTTCATGGGACTAAAGAAGAGAGAATAAATTCTCTTCTTTACACTAGAAGTATTCTTGGAAATGGAAATAGCAATTTTTTATCTTTTCATATATGTCACTTTTCAGGGATGTACACTTTCTGTGGCCATTACTGCCTATTTAGAGGAAGCAGAAGTCTGCTGTGTGCTGAATGTACCATGCAGAAGCTGCAAGGTGACTCCTCAGCAGCTTGCAGGCATTGATGGACCATGGTTTTTAACTTCGAGTGGGAATTTTGAAAGTGATTGGCATGTGTGAAATTAAATCAGCAAAAGCTTACAAGCTTATTGAATCCCAGCACAAGCAACAGCACAGTGATCTTCTGCAAGTCTGATGTTTTGACAACAATTAATATCTATTCATATTCTACTGAAACTAGGGAAAAGAAAGAGACTTTCTCTCTATAGCTCAGCTATATGTTAAAGTCTGAACTGGGTCTAGCTCACAGAGTAATCTTAATTTTTTAAGTTAAGCTATCATTCGTCAATAATAAATTCATTCATTCCTTCAACTTTTAACCAGATTACTTGTGACTACTTTTAATCTAATTTTTGTCATAATCTCAAAAGGACAAATTTCTATGAACAAGAAAAAGAAGCTGGTAAACACTGCAGAAGGTTATTTGTTATTTATTATTTCTTCATGGCTCATGCCATCCATACGTGTCGATTATGTAGAAGATGCCCAGCACGTCTGTTAAAAATACTTGGAAACATAACTCGTATTCTCAGGGGTCCTTCCAAACTACATAAAAATGCTGTTTCTTTGAAGAGTTCATTCACGAGCAAAGATCAAGGATACTTTCGCCATGGTAGTTTCTAGTTATTTATTAAATAGACTTGGGTATGGCTAAGGCAGAGGCCCCTATTTCAGCACGAAAGCTTCAGGGCAGAACCACTCCACAGGCGCAGGAAGGATAAAGAAAGTAAAGGTTGTTCCTTCTCTTCTGTAATGTGATCTTTCAAAAATTAGCTCCAGAAAAATGACTTTTAAAGGCTGGTTTGATGCGAACCTAACTGAACCAACTGCTGTTTATTTTAATGAAACTTTATTCAAATATATAGTGCTTTTGGAATTGTTCAGCTGGAATCATACTCTAGCCTCCAATTAACCTTCATCACAAGGAGTTTCCCTCTCTGCCCCAGCTCTATCTGCTAACAGCATCAAACTTTAAATGTAAAATGGCAAGCTCAAGGAAATCTCAAGAAAATGCTATTTCTGCCAGGAAAAAGGTCTCATTATTTCAAATTGAGGTGGTGCTGAGCAGGAACAAAAAAATGCAACCATGTGCAGGACAGGTCTTGCTTAAATGCAGATCTCAGGTTTTGAAGACTTTGTGGAATGAAATCAAGTGCGTGGCTCGTTTGGAATGACTTTTCCCACGTCTGTTTAATGGTAGGTGACGTTTTGCTGTCCTGGTTCAGTAAGACAAGATGATTTTAATCTAACCTGGTCCATCTAATGTGTCCATCCTCCTGTTTCAGGGCACCATCTGTTTCTGACGCATTTTACTGTCCTCTCTGCACTGCTGGGGTAGGCATCGCTTGGATTTAAAGGTGAGTCCATACCCACACTTTGACCTTCTGTGGTTTTGCCTCCATGGGCTTGTTAGAAGCTAGCCAGTGAACTACTTTTCTAAATTTGCTTGCTCATCTCCTTGCAGTATAAGTGAACCAGAAAATACGTCTACTCTCATACAAAGGAGTTTATTTTCATTGATTCTTTTTGTATCTTTATATGAGAATATTTTATCCTACAGCTTAATTGATAGCTGACCTTTCCTCCATCTGCTCTGAACCAGGCAAGTACAGTCTTTCTCTTGTAATTACATTTCTGCCACAAGGTATTTTTCTTCTTTTAGGAGATCAAAACCATTATTGACAGCGGGATGCAGCCTTTTCAATATTTTAATCAAGAAGCCCACTATGTTTGTCTTCTGCTTTACCCTGCCAACAGGAGTTTAATACTCTGCTGGAGCATTAGCAGCAACTGATCGTTGTTGAGAAGATCTAACTAGCCCCAGGTTATATCAACCTGACAGGCAGGACATTAGCTGAGGGCAGCAACTCTTCATTAATTGTTTATGCAGATGACCCTCTGGTGGAAAGGTGGGCATTTTCTGATTTGCCTTGGGCAGTGTAAACCAGCCTGAAACAGCCAGTGCAATTACGGGATGTTAATGAGGAAGCAAAGAGAGAGCGGGCGGCATGGGGAGCTCTACTGTGAGCACAGCGATGGTGAGGGCTTGTCCCTGTTCCCAACACAGCCAGCGGTCAGATCCCTGTTGGTTTAAAGTGGAGAGGGAGTTGCTGGCTGAGTTCTGGCACGATAACTTCCCGTATCTCGTATATGCTGCTGTCAGGGCCTGATGGAATGATGTTCTATCCTTTGCGAGGCTGACACAGCAAATAAATGTTCTAATTACTCTTGCTTCAGACATTTGGGTTGCTGAAGATGCAAGGAGAAGCTGAACGTTTCTCCATCCTATAGTCTTCAGTCAGAGAGTTGAGAACTGAGAGTATCAGTTGGTTTACAGATTGTGGGATGTGAAGGCTGAGATCAGTAACAGGTGGGGTTTTACCTAACATGTGCTATTATACTCGAAATCCTCCAGTATCTCCAGTCAGAGTGGCCTGAAGGGAGTGTTTCAGCACTTACTCAGGCCAGCTGAATAGACTGAGACATCTGAATCTCCCCATCATGGGATTGCTCTGAGGAAGAGTGAGGAGGATTATCAGGAGGGAAGCAGATCAAGACTAGAATCAGCATGGGATCAGGCTGACATCCCTGGTGGCAGTGCTGAAAACAGCCTAAAAACTGCTTCTGTGCTGTGAAAAATGAGTCCTTGCTGCCTTTTGTTTCATTTTATCAGATCAGAGAAGCAAAGAACTATCACAATTTGGTTGTGTTTGGATGAACTGGCTGTTAAAATCCAAACTGGGGGCTGAACTAGCTGCTAAATGTCACCTCTAGCAAATGGTTTGCTTTTCGCAGGAGCCTTTTTACTTACACTGTGTCCTTCAATGATGAATCCTTCCTTGGCAAGAGGGCAATCCCCCTTGGCCAGGCCTGGTGCTCCATGACATTACCACTGGAACCGGCCAGTGTTCAATGGAGAGCACACTGACAGAGAAGAAAATGATATGTGTAACAGAGAACACAGAAAACCAGTAAGACGGGTACTGAATTCTCATCATACAAAGGCTGAAACTGGAACAAGACAAAGTATTGAATGGGTAAACAAGGCCTTGCTGCGGAGGGTGTAGCGTAGGTAGCTCTTCTCATCCTACAGGAAAGGATATTTCTCTGCTTTAAAATGTATCTCCCCCATCTGGGCTGTGCAGCCGAAATACAGGCTGAGAGGGAGGGAAAATGCCTTACGCATAACCCAGAAATACCGACGTGAGACGTTCAGCCTGCTCAGATTGTTCCCTCTGCCTGCTCCCAGCTGGAAGCACAGCTCCTCTGCTACAGGATTGGCAAGGGGAGGTGGCTAATAATTGCCAGGCAGCCCTGTACCTCCAGTAAATTGCTGTCAGACAAAACCAGTGAGGAAGCACAAGGGACCAGTGACTCAGCCATGTGTGTCTGAGTCACAACGCCTCCCTCCCGGGTCTGCTCTGACAATGTTGGGTTTGGGGCTTTAGGGTTGTTTTTTTCTTTTCCTAGCGCTTTTTCAGAGCTGTGCCTAGAATCAGATGGCAGCTCCAGTGGAAGCTGCCTCCCAGCGCTCTCTTTTATCTGCTTTACAAATGAGTGAGCTGTGCGAGGAGAGGTGAAGAGGTTCTTCCTTAGCATGGCAGTAGTAATACAACTGATTTGCTTTATACTGCAGACTGAGGTTAAGTGCAGTTGAATGGTTCGATCAAACAGAAATGCGGAAATTAATATAAATGAGCGTCATAAATTGGGCATATCCTCATCTCTCATCTTTAAGGAGATAGCACATGTGAGACCTGTTCTCTGCCACAGTAGCCTCTAAACTGTGGTCTTTAGAGAGCTGGGAAATGGACTCAAATTCGCCCGACCAGAATTCCAGGTATTCTTCTGTGACAAGTGTTTATTATTCCCTGGGGCTTGAAAAGCTCGAATGAGAGAGTGAGAAACACTGTGCACAGGGTAGGATAAGTCAGATGTAAGGCTATCGGAGCTTGACCATGATTCTAGCCTTTCTTTCTTACTGGTTGTATTTCTAGTCCAGCCCCTTCTATTTAAGAAAGTACCTGGGTGGTTATAAAAAACATCTGGAAACAAGAAGGATCCTGCTTATCTTTGTTCAGCTACAGCTCTTGCAGCAGAGGGGAAAAGTATAGGTGCTGCTGGTTACACAGTTAAAACACCTGCAAAGTTCTGACATTTTCTCCATCTACACTGGTAATAATGAATGCAGCACAATCATGTGGGGGTGGACAGGGTGTCTTTTGTCAGTTAATGAGGAAAGGTGTTATGGCCCATTTGTGTTAATACTTGCACATCCTTCGACCTTTGGCATCAGCAGCCCCCTCCAGCATCATTAGCAGCATACTCGGACAATTCAGCCTGTTCACTTGCCCGGGACTGGCGCATGAAATATGGATTTGAGGACCCCAGGAGTGACTGCGTTATAATCCCTGTTCTTTCGTTCTTCAACTTTCAGTCAGAATGCCAAATCACAGCATGGCAGGGGCTGGAAGGGACCTCTGGAGATCATCTCGTCTAACCCTGCTGCTAAAGCAGGGTCACCCAGAGCACGTTGTTCAGGATTGCAGTGTCCAGGCAGGTTTGGAATCTCTCCAGAGAAGGAGACTCCACAACCTCTCTGGGCAGCCTGGGACAGGTTCTGCAACTCTCACAGCAAGGAATTTTTTTTCCACATGTTCAGATGGAACTTTCTGGGTTCCAGTTTGTGCCCGTTGCACCTTGTTCTGTCGCTGGGCACCACTGAAAAGAGTCTGGCCCCATCCTCTTGCTCCCCACCCTTTAACTCTTGATTAGCATTGATCCGATCTCCTCTCACTCTTCTCCTCTCCAGACTAAACAGCCCCAGGGCTCTCAGCCTTTCCTGGGCACAGAGATGCTCGAGGCCCCTTCACTGGCCTCTCTCCAGTAGTTCCTTATCTCTCTTGACCTGTGGATCCCAGAACTGGACACGGTACTCCAGATGTGACCTCAATATGGCAGAGTAGAGTCTCGACCTGCTGGCCACACTCTTAATACATAGCTATTGAGCTCTCTGACATACCTTGAAGGCTTGGGCAGAGTTAGGGCCAAGAGAAATGTGGTAATTCTTGTCTGTGTCCTCAGATCCCAATGCCAGCAGTTTTGCACAGGCTCCTCTGTTGGGGTGGGATGATGGGATAGTGCTACGATGCTGGCAAAGCAGGAATCTAGAACAAATTCCCGATCTCCTGATTCCATGAGTCCGTTATAAATTCTTCACATTTCTGCTATACTGGTCTAAGGGAACAGCTTCTGCTCTTGCTTCTTATGTGGGCTTGACTTTCGTGACTGAACAGGCTGTAAAGCTCGCAACTGTCAGAATAATCTTTCCATTAAACGGATGGTCCTTTTTAATGGAGTCTGTTTTCTTTTAATGGTGGATGGTATAGCAGTGCAATGGAAAGCAAATTATTTTTTCTTTTTAGTTTAATCTTCTTAGGGGAAGAGGTAATCCTCTGCTAATTTCCTCCATCAGAGCAAGCATATGTCTCAATCGCATTTGTAGCTGGAGCAGAACAGCGCTCAGCACTCAAATTATGCTAATAACCATTTAGATGACTTCTTCTCTGGCGTTTATTCATATTGGGGATCCAGCAAGTTAGTCTCTCCACGATGTGAATTTATATGTTAAGCCCACAATATTTTCATTAATACCTCTGCAAGCTTTGGCTTGCAACTGTCCAGCTCATTGGCTTCTTATCGAGTGAATGCGAAGCGATGCTTCGGTCCTACCCCAATGCATCCAGAACCTGAACCCTTCTTAGTCTGTCCTACTTTGGGCTGGTAGAGACAGGTATGAGAGGACCTGCCGAGGGCTGCCTCAGACAAGGGGTATATTTTATTAAAATTGTTATCCAGGTAGATGAAGTTCAAGTTATGAGGTTGTGGCATCCACGTGAGATGGTGTAGTTACATCATCTGAACTGTTAAAATAACACCGAGGATGGACTGCGCTATGTATATAGATGCATACAGGAAAGCAGAAGAAATCTCGTAAAATATGATTTGTCATCTGTGGGCTCTAGTATTGATTCCCACGTCTGCTCAATGCTAGTTTGGGAGCACTGTGCTTTTATACGATACGAATTTTTACAATTTAATTTGTTCCGCGTCTAAACTGAAAAATTATCAGTTTTGCTTGCTTTTCTTACCGTACCGAAGTGCAAGCGCAATGATGTGCACGGATACATAAATACAGTATGTTGAGAGTGATGGAGGCTGAGTCAATAGGATTGACAGTCATTTTTTGACGTACCCTTCCCTTTCTTGTCAACTTTCCCCTCTGAACATTTCCTGATGGATTTATTCCGCTGCCGATAAGGGCCGCTGAGTCGTAGCTGTGAGAGTGACACTAAATACAAATTTCTCTGCAGCATCTCCTTAACAACTGCAGAACAACAGGTAGCAGTCGTCTGTAATTATGTTCTTCGGATGAAAGACCTCCTTTTGCTTCAAGGTGCCCATGAATTGCTGAACTCGGATGATGCTTGTTAAGGCTCAGTTGTCATAATCCAGGCATTTTACTATTTAGAAACTGGTGGATATCAAAAAACCTGACCTGAGAGTTTCATGCAACCATGTACACCTCAGCAAGGGATGGCTGGGATTTAGGGAGGATTTTTCCGTTACTCAGATGAGGCTTCCATAAAGTACACTGAAGCCTGTTACAAGGTTCTTCGATGTAGACCTATGTTCAGAGCGAAATTTATGTCTGTATTTGTGCGCGGATTCTTCAGGCCCTTGGCATTTATGTTTACAACAGAAATGAAGCATCTTCTGTGGTCAGAAGCTGGACATGAGCTCTGACCAGATAAAATTGTGCAATAATGATATATCACCACCAAAGTTAATAGGAGGGTTGCCTGTGAAAGCAAGAAAAGACTAATTATTTGCAGATTATATATATATATTTTACTTCTGTTTTACCTTTACTACTCTTTTTTTATTCCAATATCAACCATTAGAAATCTTAATTGGGTAATAGTTTGTTGGCTTTTTATTCATGCTTAAATTCAAAGTTAATTGAAACAATTGTTAGTAGTGAGGTAGCTATTCTGCAAATACTCGTTGCTTACCTTTCTGTTTCCCACATAATATTCAAAATCAAATCTTCAGCAACATGAGGACGTATTTTCTTCATTTCACTGTGAAGAAAGCATTTGATATCCTTTGGTGTTAGCGTGGCTAAGCTGTGAAACCATTATGTATTTCCTACCGTTGCAAATCTTCCTCTAAGACCCAAGATCAACAAAACACTTAAGCAGCTGCTTATGAAATGAAATCCCATCCCAAGGCAATTTTTTAAATACCACTTTTAATCATCTTCTGCGGGATTCTCCGTTACTGTTTTATTTTGGCTGCTTGGGACTGAAGGAAAACAGAGAAAACTTGGTGACAGTCTTGTTCACAGATGGAAAAAAATCCCTGAGGAGAAGCACACCAATAGTTCTCGGTTTGATTCCAGCGCTGCAAGGTTTAGATGAATGGCTGTTGAAATACAGAGATAATTTACTGTACCGTTCACTCTGCTCATTTTATTATTATTTTTTCCCCAAATGTGCCACCGAGACAGTCCAGTAATAATTTCATCAGTGGCGTTCTCAGCCTCTCAGTCGCTAACCTAATTCTTCAGAAATTTGTTTTTACAATAGAAAAATTTGGATGAGGGATGCGTTGTCAGAGCTGATTTATGTTGCTTTGGTATTGATTCAGAGCGCTCAGATAGACCCCAGAAATTACCTTCCTCTTTCACTTGCAGAGCGCACAAGGAATCACCATCTCGCAGTCTTTTGTGTCTTAACAAATCCTATCCATCATTTCTACTAACACAGTACCAAGGTAGAGGTGGTGAGAGACGACCCCGGTTCCGCAGAACTTTTAAGATACACTGGCAAGAAGTGGGTAGGGAAGGAAACTGAGGAAAACCGCTTGCCTAAAATCCCAGGTAACTGGCAGAACTTCTCAGGGACTTGTATTTCGGACAGCCACATATTTGCATCTGCAAATAATCTATGCAAATGTGCAATCCTGTTCTTACAAATTGTTCTCTTTCTGAATATTATAAGGATTATCACATCCTTAAGAGGATGACTGAAATACCCGACGATCTATGAGGGGGTGCCAATTAAAGTTTTAATGCTCTAACAGCTGTTGTCTGCTTGTAAATGATTTCTCCTAATTTTGGGATTTTCTGTTAGCACATAAAATGCTTTGTTAATAAATGTGAAAGTCCCCGAGGAATTCTGTGCATTAAACTTTAATAATTGCAGAGTGCAGAGGAATAGCTGAAATAAAAAACGACTGCATTATGGAGCAGCTTTTAATATGTGCCATGTCTCCTAACGATGTCATAAACTCCCATCACACAGCATCTCTTGGGTTTTTTTATTCCTTCTGGAGTGATCAGCTCTCAAATCGCTAAAACAAGAGTTAGCCACAATAGGATATTTGAAAAATTCAAGTAAAAAGAGGGAGCACAACCAGATGTAATAAACAGAATCCTGCATATTCCACGCTAGGACTTCTGAGAGGCTGATCAATGTGTTACAGACACCAGTCTTAACTTTTATATTGCTGTTCTCGTTGGGTCCTCCCAGCAAGGCTGGACGCAATGGTTTTTTCCTCTTAAGCATGTTCCCCTTGTACCTCAGAGAAGTTAACAGCAC
Organism: Todus mexicanus; assembly: GCA_013389965.1. Lineage (NCBI taxonomy): Eukaryota > Metazoa > Chordata > Aves > Coraciiformes > Todidae > Todus > Todus mexicanus. The sequence continues at coordinate 85,172 of WEIS01060108.1, forward strand.
TTGCTGTTGCCCTAGATCGCGCACCTCTGAGTTGCTGCCGAGGGAGCTCGGTATATTGTGTGTTCAGCAGTGGCTTCGTGATTTTAATTTAGACGAGTCAAACTGGTGCATATCTTTTCCAGTACAGCACTCATTTGTGTACCGCATCATCTCTGTCACATACATTATGCATCTAGTACATGCTGTCGAATCATCGCAGAGCCCCGGGACAGCCTCTTGCAGATTCACTAGCAGATTTGAAACTCTTCTTGGTCGCACAAGAGCAGTTTCTCCGTCAGGGTCAGTGCCTGAGCAGATCTCCATCCACAGCTTTGTCCCCAGCAGAGCACTCAGGAGGAGAAGCAGCCTGGGTTTCCCTGACCATCACAGGTGGTGACATAGGGCACCACTGGGTCCTTCTGCTCCATCAGCGGGAAGCAGCTCAACAGCTCTTCTGTTGTATTGCCCAAGGTGTGGCGTGTGAGTGAACTGAGGTGGGCTGGAGCCAGGGATTCCTTACTCAAAAGTGGCCCCTCACTCCAAGAAGGACATTGGGAGGCTGGAGCGTGTCCAGAGAAGGGCAATGGAGCTGGGCAAGGGTCTAGAGAAATACTGAGTCTGGTGAGGAGCAGCTGAGGCTCTTGGGGTTGTTGAGCTTGGAGAAGAGGAGGCTCAGGGGAGACCTTCTCACACATAGGAACTCCCTGAAAAGAGGCTGGAGCCAGGTGGGGCTTGGTCTCTTCTCCCGTGAGACAAGGAATAGGACAAAAGGACAGCCTTAAGTGTGCCAGGGGAGGTTTAGGTTGGACATGAGGAAAAATGTCTTCCTGAAAAAGGCTTTAAAGGCCTGGCCCAGGCTGCCCAGGGCAGAGGTGGAGTCCCCATGATCCCTGGAGGGGTTTTGCAGTCGTGGAGATGTGGTGCTGAGGGACATGGGGTAGTGGTGCCCTGGCAGCACTGGGTTAGTGGTTGAAGTCAATGATCTTAAAGGTCTTTTCCAACCAAAGTGATTTGATGATTCTCATTCTCTCTTGGTATCAAACCCAGGCACTTGTGCAGCTGCAGCGGCCGAGGTCACCCAGAGCAGCGTCTCTCCACTGAAGCACGTGGGGAATTTCGCCTCTTCAGCTGCAGCATTTCAGGCTTTGTGAAATTCAGTGACGTGCCAGGTTTCCATGATGGAATGGTTTGGGTTGGAAGGGACCTTTAAAGGTCATCAAGTCCAACCTCCCTGCAGTAAGCAGGGATATCTTTAACTCGGGATATTTATTTGGGCTGATCTCTGGTTTGAGATCCTTTTAGTTTCCTTCCTTTTCTGAGCAGCATATAATTGCACACTTCAAAAGCTTTCACTTTGAAAAGAAAAATTATCAAAGAAAGAACCTGATGAAGTAGGATTTGTTGGACTTTTTTATAGTTAGAACAAAAACAAATCGGCACAACAGCGTAATTATGAGTTAATTATTTTAATAACTTTCACTTTCATTTATATTTTTAATCTTGATTTCTTTTTCCGTGCTGAAGAATAGGAGGCAATCTAAACAATGGATTAATTAATTACTCTAAGCTCCTTGATCTCCTCCTTGTTGTTTCCACCCCCATCTTTTCAGATCATTAGAACTATGAGGTAATCAGGGCAAGATTTAATTTGCTGGCTCCTTCCTTTCTCCCAGCTCCTCCAAATTGTTGTTGTTGGGTTTTTTCTCTTCTAAATCTTTTTTTTTCTTCCTCTTTTACCTTCTTACCTACATTTAAGTTACTTCAAGAGCAGGTAGAAAAGACAGGGTTCTAAAAAGACCCCTATCCATTATTAGTTTCTCAGCAGGTGAATTTCTGCAGCTCTTGCTGGAGCTTATTGAAATCAATGATCCTCTACAGAAATGTTCTCGGGGATCTGCTGGCTCCATTAGTGTCCTCAGGACATCACTGTGCTTTGCCATTTGGATCTGGTGCTTAGACAGTCGTGTTGTGTAGCACTGAGCACAAGAAAATCCATGCTCCCTCCCCCCTCTCCGCCACAGTTCCTAATTAGCAGCGCTCCTTCTTCTTACCTGCTGAGGCTTTCACCCTTGATTTCTACTCCCTGGAAACTGGGAATTGAATCTGGCGATGGAGAGGGAATTATCTGCTGCCTGCAGCTTTGCAGTGCAAGTTTCTTCAGGCACACCAGGTTAAAACTTTGCTTTCCCGAGAGAGGGTGGTGGGGAATTGTTGCTGGTGCTGGGCAGGACCGAGGGGTTCAAACAGGATCTGGGGTAGGAGAAGGTTGGTGTGATGGTGTGACCAGTGACAAGTGGCAGAAGACAATGACAGAAGGCTATATCTGCATTTTCTTTTGCAGGCACACACAAGCACACTCTGCCTGTGCTTCAAGTGGACTGGAAACTCATATATTTTTATGAAACTGAAAATAAAAGGTTAGCTTGAGGTTTTCTGGCAGCAACACACGTCATATCTCAAAGCGTGCTTGAAAAATATGGTTATAGTTTTGCTAAGTAGGACAACGGTTAAAGATCCCCAAAGTCTTGTGTTTTCCTTTTCACCTGTGCTATTTTGCTGGGTGCATTGGAATATAGGTCTTTAATATATTGAGTTATAGTCCTGGAAGCTGCTTATTATTTGTAATAGTACCTAACGATGCAGAAATTCTGAGCCCGCTACAATGAGACCGTTGGCACTAACTTCAGTGAAGCTGGAGTTTCTCATGGAATGTCATTGTAGATGAGAATAATAACTTCAAATTCTCTCGTGAATGACGAAATCTGCAAATCCTGCTCAGCATTTGCTGTAATATATATTTTTTGCTGGAGTAAGATTGGCGAGATTTGACTCAAAAGTGGCGCGTGTTAGCTTGCAGCGCTGTTGTTCTGATATGTTTTCACGGTCTTAGAAAGCTGCAATGATACAGCTGAATTTCTTTCAGCTCTTGAGCTCGTTCTTAGCATCCTTCTCATCCTTCCTCTTTGAGCCTGTGGGAATATTCTTTCTCTCTTTTCTTTCTCTGCTATCTTTTAAACATTGGCTTATCGATGTTTAAACATTGATAACAATATTTAAACATTGAACACAAGAGGTTTCACTTGAATATCAAGAAGAACTTCACGGTGAGGGTGCCAGAGCCTGGCCCAGGCTGCCCAGGGGAGGTGTGGAGTCTCCTTCTCTGGAGACGTTTCAAACCCACCTGGACGAGTTCCTGTGGGACTTGATCTAGGTAATCCTGCTCCGGCAATGGGGGGATTAGACTGGATGATCTTTCAAGGACCCTTCCAATCCCAAACATTCTGTGAATCTGTAAATCTATGTTTCTGCCTGCTGATAATTACGGGTTCAGTCCTGCAAAGGGTTGAGCATCTCCTTCAAGTCGCTGAGCTTTACCCAATCCCACTGGTCTTGAAGAAGAGATGCAGAGTGTCTCCAAGTCACTCAATAGCTTCCACTCCTCATCAGGGTGGTGTTTGAAATGCTTGTCAACTCAAGCAGATGTCAACTCAAGCAGACGTGTCACAGTTAAGTCATAATACATCTGTAAGTGGCTTTGTCTGTGCTTGTTTTAAAAAGTAGTCTATGAACGTCAGGGTACTTTTTGTATGAAATGAAAATGGTGGGTGATTTTTGGATAAGTTTGACTTGACTCAAAACGTATGTATGGAATAACGAGGTGCATGTTTTCCAGTCTGCTTCTATTTTACATTCTTCCAACATACTTCACTGGCGAGCTGCTTCAGTTTGCCACTCTGGCTCTACGGTGAGTAGCCAGCGAGCAGTAGAAGTTGAAGGAAGGCTGTGATTGCTGCTTCCTCAAGTTGTATTCAACCAAAGATTGATTTGGAAGTGAGAGAGAGTCTGCTACTATGACAGATAACTGCAGCTTGGCTTCTGAGCTCTTGAGTGCTTCCCAGTGCTTTGTGGAGCATTTGGAAGTGAAACGAGGCTGTGACATGGTGTCGATAGCGTCATGGGGACAAGGGGGGCAAGGGACCAAGGGTCTCACTTTGTGGGTGGGAAAGGTGATGCAGGGACACTGGAATGTCAGAGCCAGATTAAAATCATGGAAGGCAAGTCTTAGGGTCAGAAGATTTTGTCTGCTGCTTGGGTAAATTAACCAATGGGTTTAGCAGTCTTCTAAAAAATATTGCTTTTTAGAAAGTTGCAGACAATGACTGAGGATGTTTTGGGTCTTGAAAATCAGAAAATTATGTGCATTAATGCTGAAATTAAGCTATTTCATCTGTGTTCTGTCAAGTCAAGCATAAGGTGATATTTTTCAGCTTTGAATCTTGACAAATCAGTATTATTGACAAGCAAAAAATACGTAGCGTAATAAATCTCTTTCTAGAGTCTTTGAGCTTATTAAAATAAATGGATATCTAAATTTTGGATGGTTTCGGGCAAATGAAGTCAATATTTGTTTCGGAAGTGGCAGTTATATTTGAGCTTAGATTTTCTACTGTTATTCTGAAATACTGACTTCTTTCTAGCAAGAGAAATGAGTAGAGTTTGCCTTCATAAACACCATTTTGGTGGACTTACCCAAAATTGAATTATGGATTCCAACGACTTCAAGAATCTCTCATTTTTAGTTTAACAGTTGATCAACAAAGGGAAGTGCAGAGTCCTGCAGCTGGGGAGAAGCAACCCCAGGCAACGGGCACAAACTGGGACACACGAGGTTCCCTCTGAACATCAGGAAACACGTTTTTACTGCAGATAATCATAGAATTGTTCGGATTGCAAGAGAGCTTTAAGATCATCAAGTCCAACCCTTCCCCCAGCACTGCCAGGTCACCACTACCCCATGTCCCTCAGCACCACATCTCCATGGCTTTGAAACTCCTCCAGGGATCACTGGGACTCCACCCCTGACCAGAGCAGCCTAGGCCAGGCCTTGACAATCCTTCATAGGAAGAAATTTTTTTGTCATATCCAACCTAAACATCCCGTGGTGCAACTTGAAGCCATTTCCTCTCGTCCTATCACTTGTTACTTGGTTAAGCGGACTGACCCCACCTTGCTCCAACCTCCTGTCAGGGAGTTGTGGAGAGCCAGGAGGTCTCCCCTGAGCCTCCTTTGCTTCAGGCTCAACAGCCCCAGGTCCCTTAGCTGCTCCTCACCACACTTGTGCTGTAGAGCCTTGCCCAGATCCATCGCCCTTCTCTGGACCTGCTCCAGCCTCTCAATGTCCTTCTTGGAGTGAGGGGCCCGAAACTGAATCCAGTACTTGAGGTGTGCCTTCACCAGTGCTAAGCCTTTCTACCCTAGAGGTGGGTCAGAACACAAGACAGGAATACACAGTGTATAAATATATTCAATTTCATATTCTGTTTATCTTTGTGATGATCTGCAGGTGAGATCAGAGTCTCATCCCATTGAACACATTGATCAAAGGGGTCGGTCCCTGGGAACTGTGGCCACGAATCCTGCCTCTTAGTCTTGACCCTTGTCAAAATGAAATAATTCCTAGTGCCTGGACGTGGACCAGTTCCTCCTGGGATGTGTTTTAGTGAAAATTACTTCATATAGGTGAATGTAAAGGTGAAACCAATCAAGCAGCTGAGCAGCCGTTCAGAGAAAGGACAGAAAATACATCTTTCTCTCCTCTTTTGAATGTTTTTGTGTTTACGTTGCTTTGCTATAGTGATGCCACCTGCTTCCTTTTAGGTGAGTAACAGTCTTTTATTTGCCCAGGTTTTTCTTGAACATATTCCAGTTCAGGAAGAACGTATTCTTAACGCTTCTGGTAGAAGAATCCTCAAAGCCAGAAGACTTGGGTATGGGAACAAGCTGTCTGTCAGTATGCACCAGATGTGCTGACCATAAAGTTGATTTAGTATTCTGCACCCATATTTTCTCATGAGGCGGACTAATGAGAAAGGAAAATAGATAAGGGAAATGTCAAGGAGAATTGCAGGGAAAATTTAGATTGTTTTGCAGGAAGGTAAATAGAAACGGGGATAATAAGCGAGAACTTTCATTCTACGACAATTGCTTCTGCTGTACAATAGCAAATACTTTTAAAAAGAGAATTTGGGAAGGGAAAAAAAAAAAAAGTCCTTTGTTATAAAAAGCTGGCTGTCTCCATCAAATCTGTAGCTAAGCATATTCTTACCCTATGCCTGGCAGGAGAGGTAATCACAAACATGACTTGTAGCAAATAAATGTTATTATCAAGAATATTCTCATTCGTTTCTGGTGGGCGTCTGTGAGAACTTGCATGGTTTTAAAGACTATTGCTGGAGCCAAATTCTGTCTTGCTGGAACACAAACAGCATAGGAAATAGTGGTGTCTTCAGTGATGGAAAGAGGAAAAGTTACTGTTGCAGGATCCTGTCCACTGACTGGTGTCTGAGTTCCTTCATCAATCATCGTTCAGGTGAAATTGTATTCTCAGGATGTGCTGGTGAAATTATTTGTTTCCTCAATTCATCCCTTTATTCTGAGGGACTCTCTTCTTTTCTTACTGGTTGCAGACTAGTTGCTTGAAAAATCTTCCTGCAGCCTTTCACTGCAGGAAGGTATTATAGAGCAAAGGAGAGAGACATCAACTAGGCTGCAGGAGAACTGGTGTTTATGTAAAGCTCTCTCACGGATCTGGTGGCTGATCTCGACAAAGTGCAAACAAAAAATTGCGAGTGTGAAAGTTCAGGAGCAGTGAATAGAACAGGAGAAAGGAATGAAGTATGATTTCAGGATGTAATAAACCAATGTTTGCAAGACCTGAGTTGGAAATTTTCAGCTATCTCTAAACCTGGTGCATTTAAGAAAAAGAAAATCCCTTTCCAGATTCTTCCAATGCTAAAGTAATTTTCTCGCAATTCAGTTTTAGTCACCTTACAACCTTCCAGGGCTTTAATTTTTCTCAAAGTGAGCATTAAAAAAGACTTGTTTAAAACTCGACTGTTCTCCTACTGCTTTATTTTCCTTCCTTGATAAGATCTGGCTGCATTTCACTTAAACTTTCTCCTACCCCACTTTTAAATTATGACATCATAATGCCATTGATTTCAGGGCAGATCTACAACATCCTGCAGAAGAAAATTAGGTTGAAGTCAAGTCTCTAATTGTAAAGATATTTTTTCCACTACATGACAGGCTGCTCATTAGCAATATTACAAACAGGAGAGAAGTTGTTAAGCCTGGATTAAATGTCTTAAATCACTGCACGCTACCTTCTTTTGCCATTAAATGGGGTGAAAAAACAACTTTGAGTGCTCCTAAAGATATAAAGAAGATATAAGATACAAAATAGAAGGTTAAAAAGAAGGTATTTTTTTCTGTAAACACAAGTACATTTTCACTACGGAGATGTCGATGTTGTTCGTGCTTCTGGAGTTTCAGAGATACTTGGAAATCTTCACGTTTACATATGAAGGCTGCTTCATAAGGTCAAAAATATGAGTTCTCTTTTTCACACTAACTTGAGCAAAGCAAAGGTGAAAGCTGTAAAATATCTGCAAGCTCACTTGGCACCTGATCAGCTCTGATTTACAAGCATGTTCATGCTACCGTTATTGAATTAATATATTTGCACTAGCCTGCTTTAATTTAGATGTGTTCCAGACCAGTTAACTGGAAGAGCTAAATAGGTGTTTAGTATTTAATAGATATAAAATTATTAGCTTTATTTAACTTAATACTAGAGCTGGGTGGAAAATTGTGTTCTTCAGCCTCTGAAATTTTCGAGATTTGAGAAGGATGCTTTTATGCCACATGAGGAAAAGGTTATATATTCCGATGGTGTTTTCATGTGTCTGTGTGTGTGTCCGCACACACGCAGAGTCCTTGTAAGAAAAGGAGGTGGTAAAATCCTTGCTGCATAACCTGCTGGTGAGGATACTCTAATAAGAAATGTAAGTCCAGAGCAAATGGGTTGAATTTAGGTTATTTTTATGTCTGCAATACTAAGTGCTGTGGGAGGGGTTTCTCTCCTGTCTGCTCAGGAGGTCACCACTGTACCTGAGGCCGGAGAAGCACTTAGTCACAGTCATGCTGTGAAAAGTTTCAGTCCTGTGAATCAGTGAATGGCAGAGAAAGCATTTGGTTGAAAAATTCCCAATCATTTCCATTTAGTCATTAGTTTTGGTGATAGTTGTGTTCTTGTGCCTTCCCTTCTTCATCTTCTCTCCTCTCGCAGTGTATGTTGCCAAGACAGTCACTTTCAGATAAATCAGTTTAAATTTTAACAAGTGATTCTTCAGACATCTGCCACAACATCTGGACGTGGAGTCCCGAGAATAACTAGCACCCTCCCTCCTGTCCTCCTCATCCATACTTAAAAATCAAAGTTTTTCTGCCACCTCTGGTATTATAGAACACGTGAGGGACTCCACAGGACAGGAGCCCTTCTAGAGACAGTGAGAACACAGTGCTCAACGGTAGGACAGTGCCCCCAGCAAGTAGGTCCTGGGAGCACGTCCTCTGCAGCAGCTGTTTTCTGCCCTCGCTTGGCTTCTCTCTTGCTTTGTCTTGTTCCAACTGTTTTCTCCTGTCCCCACAAATGCCTGTTTCTCTGTATTTTCTTCCAGCATCTCATGCTGTGCAGCTACTGGACATGGACAGGAAGGTCCAGGTTGCCAGATGTGTCCAAAGCAGAGTATGTCCCAGCAGACGTTTTCTTCTGGTTGAGCTGAGCTGGCTGCGCTTTTTATTTCCAGCCACATCAGCTCTTCTGGATAGGCAGGGGTTTGCATGATGTGCTTTAATAAACTCCCTGAAAGCTTCAGGCTGGCTCATCATACCTAATGTAGCTAACTTTGCAGTTGTCACTCGTCAGTAGACACTGCCATGCTGTTCTAAACTGATGATGGCTGCTTTCCCAGGCCAAACACTCAAATTTGCTTGGATGAACCAAGCAAAATCCAATTCTGAATGGATTCTTGCTTGGTCTTTAAGTAGTAAGCTTTGTGTTGGACTTTCTTGTTCAGGTTATGTCTTCAGAATAAGATGCATGCTTAATGGAAAGAAAACCATTCGTGTTTTCTGCAACTTGAGTTCTTTATCTGAAATAAACTATCACGAGAAATTCCGGTAGGTTTCCAGTACTTTCATGAATTCAGGAATGGAATATCAGTTTGGTGAGGAGGCAAAAAATGGTACAAATTGAATAGTCTCCATTGCTCTCACAAAATCAAATGTTTACCCTTCAGGTTCTTCCTCACAATTCGACCAAGCCATGAATCTTACCCAGCTGACAAATGTTCCCAGAGGACACTTGCATACAGCTCGTGCATTACCAGTCTGTGCAGCTTAGTAGAGGGAAGTACTTTTATGCATGCATTTATTTATTTTTTTGCCCTAATGTACACTGCTTATATCTGAAAAAGGTTTTTGGATGCTGAGCACCAGGAAGAAGCCCAAGCATCTTAGTTTTGTAGACCACCCTGCTGTAGAAACTGAAGACCATGGTGTTAGCTACCTTGAAACCATCCTTAAATCACCTCAAGGCAAAGCTGGTAGAAGTGTGTATTTATTTAGTTGGTAAAAGAGGCTCTGAAGTTACCGAGGTGCCTAAAGACACAAAAGATTCAAACAGTATTTCTTAAGTTTTATTATTATTTTCTTAAGAGGAGCTCAAGCATTTCCTCCCACACTCAACTGACAAAACAGTAGATGTTTACACGCTCTTGGTCAAGGATCTTGTTCTTAAGAATCTTTACTGCGTTCGTGGGAGAGGTGGTTGAGTTGGGGACACGTGCTGATTTCCAGCTTTCTCCTTCTCAGTTGCTAACCCCCCTCCCTTGTTTGGAAATGCTACAGACAAGGTAGGGACAGTCATGCCGTGGCACTTAGCTAAATTATTAGCGAGTGGTACCTTACCGAGGAATAAAGTCTGCCTGGTGAAGCAATGAACAAGTCCCAGTGAGGAGCCCATCCACACCCTGGACATTGTATTTCACATAAGTCTGGGAACCGATACCCAACTTCTGCGCCTACGTACATG
>WEIS01060110.1:0-13121 GCA_013389965.1 Todus mexicanus
CAACCTTAATGATTCTATGATGCCTAATAGATGTCTGCACTTCCTGCTATTGAAACAATGCACCAGTGCCTGCTCTTAGCATTTGTCTGCACTTGCAGCAACAGCACGCAGATGAAAACTGTTTAAGGAGCTTGGGAGTTGTAGATTATCCACCACTATCACTACAGAGTCCACACAGGGACCATGGGTAAAAGTCTGTCACCAGCACCATTCAGTAAGTCTTTTTCTTTGCTGGTTTCCATCATCTTTTAACACCACAGCTGGGAAAAATGGTCTCAGCTTTAAACAAATGACAGAAGGTTTTTGCAACAGAGACCAAAATCACTACATGGGTGTTTAAAGATGGTCAGTTAATCCAGCATGGGTGTTAGAGACCAGCTAAATTTGCTGATGCTAAATAGCACTGGGTTTCAAGTTTTTCAGGAAATAATTTCACAAGATGATACAAAGACAACTCACACTACCAAAAAGGTTCTTCATACTTTATTTATGGTCGAACTTCATTAAAAATTAGTATTGAGTGTATGAGGCTGCTCAACCCCTATGATCTGGTAAAAGTTGCTCAAGTTTACATGATCTCTGCATCTTTGGTACAGGGAAACTGAGAAGAGGTATTGTCAAGGCGGAAGGGACTGATGGCGTGAGCAATCACTGCCCCATAGGCCAGAAGAAATGAAGGGGATCTGGAAGTCCTCGTCCCTTACCCTGTAACCAGCCATGATGAGATAATCATCTGCTTTTCAATTCTTACGAGCCTGACTGCACTCTCAGTTTCCTTTGAGGCAATGGGGAATAATGTTAGTGGTGTACAGAGCTTTGGCCATGTGAGGTTAAGTAGTCAAGGCGTGGGTTGCTGAGCGAGTGACAGGGAAAATAAGAAAAAATGTGAATTCTGAATGGGTTAATAGATCAAACTCAAACAAACAGAGGTTAGATATTTTTCTAAGCCATCCATTGTTTTTGATTTGATTATTTTTAACTGTCAAAGTAAAGTAGCTGTGTTTGTTAGTTATCACTGAAGTGTCTTGGCACACAGAGTTAATCCGTTTGAAAATAATTCTTAACACAGAAAATATTGTCTAGATGTTAGTTCATGGCCAGTGAGCATATAGAGCTTGTCCATTCTGTCAGCCACAGCTTCCAATGGGAATGGAAATGAAGCTGTGAATTAGAATCATTAGATCTCCAGCCACAAAAGGTTGGAAAGAAAGCAAAGCTGATTTGCTCCTTCTGCAAAGCTGATTTGAAGGCACACATTATTCATTCTGAGACTGCAGAACTGTTCTTCAATGTGTTTTTTCTTCTATTTCTAACCTAATTCCACCCTGTCCTGAATATGGATCACACCAGAGTTGATGGACAACACATACACAGTGGATGCAATTTGCCTCCTTATTTATTGGGAGCCTTCTCCTAGAATCCATTGGTCAAGCAACAATCTGAGAAGGTAAAAAATGGAAAATACAAGTGTTCTGAAACATTTTTCTGTGCAACAGTTCTGTGCTTGTATAGTTCTATCAAACTTCATTACTTTGATTGGGACTCAAAGTCCTAAAAAACATCATTTGTCAAAAAAGTGGTATTTTTAGATGCAATTCCAAGTCTGACACCAAGGCAATCGGACAGAAAAAGAAATTAACTTCTCCTTTCCTGGTTTTTGTGTCACTCAGGTGTTGATTTAAGACTCTGATTTTCTCCCATCTGGAAAAAGAAAGTAGCTTGATGCACTTTTTCTCATTCCCAAATCTTTATAGTGTATGTTCCAATTGGTCATTTTGTCACACACATTTCTATTTTATATATAATTATATATACAGTCTCAGAACTACTGGAGAAAAATGACAGATAGATTTGAAAGTTCATGAAGTTCAGTAGATTTAATCTAAGATTTTCAGTGCTCATATAGTTCATTCCTTATTTGCAGCCTGTTGCACCTAGAGTATTTTCAACACTAGAACAGGAGCCAAGCCACCTTTTATTTGTGTGAAAATTAGTGTACAGGGTGTCATATGTGATATAGAACTTCACTGTTTGTGCTCATTTCTCAATTACTTCACCCCTAATTATATTTGGCTACCAAAAATGTGTAAAACTCCACCTGAAAGTTCTACTGACTTCATTAGCAACCTTGATTAGCCATCCATAACAAGATTTCCAAGATTTCTATTTATCGTGAAGAATAATAGTTGCTTTCTCTTGGTAATTCTCTTCCAGTATCTAAAGAGGCCCTACAAGAAAGCCGGAGAGGAACTTTTTACAAGAGTATGTAGTGATAGGACAAGGGGCAATTGTTTTAAACTGAAAGAAGGTAGATTTGGATTAGAAATAAGAAATAAGTTCTTCACTTTGAGGGTGGTAAGACACTGGAACAGGTTGCTGAGAAGTTGTGGATGCTCCATCTCTGGAACTGTTCAAGGCCAGGTTGGATGGGGCATTGAGCAACCTGGTCTAGTGGGAGATGTGCCTGCTATGGCAGGGAGTTAGAATGAGATGATAACTTTAAGATTCTTTCCAAGCAGAGAGAGGTGCATGGTGTGGTAGTTGTTGCTACCCTCCTTGGTGGTGGACGGCTCAACTCCAAGTGCTGAGTTAAGTTGGAAATTCTCACGCCTTTATCGCTGTGATTCCTTTTGTTAAATAAATGCAATTGAATGAGGTCATGCCTGAAGCAGATGAAAAAAGGTGAATGATTCCTAAGTTTGTATCACTACCTTCTTGTGCCTGAGCTGCAGCTGTTGCTTTGGGTAGATGCACTTTCACGCCATTTCCCACCCTGCTGGCAGTGCCACCAGTTTGGCAGCATCCTGCCACTGTGAAAAAGCAGCTCCTGTCAGGTGTCCTCCTACGTTCCTGACACTCACTCCAAGCAACAGCAGAGAAATATGTGTTACTGGTTTCAGAACTCTACACCTCTGGCATAATACAGACATTCAGAATGTGGATAACTCACAGAATATGCAGCAAAGAGAAATGGAATAGCAATACTTTCCTGAATTTGAAAAGAAGCTTTTAGACATTTCTCAGTTTCTTCAAATGACAGCAATAGGTGCCACCTACAAGAGGTCTGTGTTTGTGTTTTCTTTCACATCAGGGGTGTGTGTTTTGAGGAAATACCTCAATCATGACATGTAAGTGGTGTGAATATGAGATATTCAAATCCAGCTGTTTCATTCTGCAGAACTCTTCTCATTTTGCCATACGTTATCCTCACTAACATGACGCCATATGTGTCTACTCCCAGCCCTCATTTGGGCACCTGAAGCGGGTAGGGGATGGGAGTCCTCATCCGCCGCAGGGCTCAGCCTCAACCACCAGCCAGCTCTACGCATTTGTATGCGCAAAACAGGATGGGAACTTCACATCAGGATTCTGCTGGACCCAGCCCTTAACAAGGACCATTTACAGCCCTTAAAAATACAATAAAAATTAATGATACAAACTCATTCATCCTGAAAAATTCTGGAAAATTCCCAAATCAGGAAAGAGCTCTGCATGGGTTACAGTCTGTGTAGAAAGCAATCATGTGATGCACATAGCACTTCAGCAGCCAACGTCTTAGCCATAAGCTAAGTCATGGGATTTTCTGTGTTTGCACAGAAAAGGCAAAGACCTGTTTAGGAACCCTACTTGGTATTTACATTTACAGTTTATTTTAATCTAAATAGCCAATCTCATAGCTACATGATGAAATATGCAAAACTTACATGCTTTTTGTTCTAAAACACAGGAAAAAGAACATGCATCTTGGAAAATCTGACAGACTGTAGGCATTTTTTCTATCTTCCATGTTGTAGCCAAAAAGGATATATTTTTTTTAACCAGTGCAATACTGTTGTTAATTTAATTCATCTAAAATAAGCCTCCCTTAACTGAGTCATGATATTTTCCCACTAAACTGTGAGAAACCGTTTAGAACACAAAATGACAAATAGTGTTGGAGAAACAGAAAAAGAATTACCAGCACCAGAATCATTTAAAAACATCAGTCTGGAAGTAACATATTAAGTTATTGAGTATATTTCTTGCTTTCCTCAGAAAACCTATTATTTCAGACACTCTCATGATTTGACATAAATCTATATTCAAATTGATTGTTTTGACCCTTTTAAAAGGCTGAAGAGAAACCCACTTCATGGCTAGGCATCTGGGCATTTGATCTTATGCCAGCTCTCCTTTTTTACATAAATATTTACGTTTCCCATGATACCTACCCCAGTGAAGTAGTTTAACAGAGCAGTGGGATCCTTCCTCAGCCTTTGTTTTGCTAGACTATATAAACTATGGATATTTAAAGGATATCTGTCTCTTCAGTGAAGCTTATCATGGATGTCTTCTAGTGCCAATTGCAGTACATAAACACACAAACTGTTTAGGTTAGGACACAGATTGAACTTCTGGAACCTAAGATCAGTGTAGATGTCTTTATGGATCATTGTGCCTGACCTGATAAGTCTCTCAGCTGGCACTATTGCCCTTGTCAGATCATTTTCTGCTTTGTTCTTATGACATAACTTCTTTAAAACAGTTTTTAAATTTTCATCATAAAAAATCCGCAATATAGAGATAGCAAAGCTATCTCGCTCCCATTCACCTTCCTGTCACCATCTGGAGATGGAATATGGCTGCAGATATGAGTGGGTCTCAGGATGGGCTTTTAGGAAAATGATCTCTGAAATGAGACAAGGAGAGCACCTGGAGCTTCTGAAGTTGTGTGAACTCTCATCTCCATGGGAAATGTGTGAACACACATATTCTGTTCAAAAAGGCTGAACAGAAGGCTTTTCTTACCACTTATCCCCATCACTATGAACTTACACTTTAAATGTGCAATAAAAATGTGTCTGCACGGTAAAACACATAAAAATGTGCAGGGATCATGTAAATAAGAGCAGTGATAACAGATGCATAAATAAACACGGTATCATGGCATTCAATTCTCATTTGGCAGCTCTCTCAAAAGCTGTTCCTGTGGGAAAGTTATCACACATAGGAAGTCTTTACTAAGCCATATAAATAAACCTGTCTGGTTTCAGTTCGCCTTGTTACTGATGTATGTTGGAAAGCTTCCATCTTGGAGAGCAAAGTTGGGCTCTCAGAGCCATTACAAAGTCTGCTGCTTTGTGCTGAGGTGTGTGGTGGCTCTTGAAAGGTCAGGATCTGTCCATGACCATAGCAACAGCAAGGAGTTGATGCCTGAAATTCATAGCAAGTCCTCTTCTGATTGTCAGCTGGTTTCAAAAAAATACATTTTTCTGTATCATGTTTTGTCTTTTTCTCTCAGATGAATACATACAGGTGACATTGAGTGTGTTTTCTCAATTAACTGTCTCTGTTTAGAGTATCAGGTAGCTTCCTTCAAGACACCTTAATTAACATAGAATCATAGAATAGTAGGGTTGTGAAGCGCCCTCTGGAGATCATCGTCCACCTCCCCTGCCAAGGCAGGGTCACCTAGAGCAGGTTGCACAGAAACGTGCCCAGGTGGGTCTTGAAAGTCTCCAGAGAAGGAGACTCCACAACCCCTCTGGGCAGCCTGTACCAGGCTCTGCCACCCTTACAGGATAGAAGATTTTCCTCATCTTCAGGTGGAGCTTCCTGGATTTCAGTTTGTGTTTGTTACCCCTCATCCTAACACAGGGCACCGCTGAAAAGAGTCCAGCTCCATCCTCCTTGAGCTCACCCTTCAGATATTTGTAAACATTAGTAAGATCCCCTCTCAGGCTTCTCTTCTCCAGACTAAACAGCCCCAGAGCTCCCAGCCTTTCCTCATAAGACAGATGTTCCAGTTCCTTAACATGCAAATATGACAACAAAATTCGTAACTCCAATAAACATACGGAAGACAACTGTTCTTGCACTATAAAAAAGTGAAAAAAAGTCTCAAACAGAAAAACAGTCATGACTTCTTTGTACTAGCATAATTTGTAGGCAAGTTTTGCAATCTGTTTTTTTCCAGCTATGAAACTTTGTAGAAGAGAGTCTGTAGATATGACCTTGCACAAGGTGAGAGACTGAAATATTCAGGGTTTTGTCTCCCTGGGGAAGCCAGGAAAAGGATAGAGCAAAAACTGTCTTTGCTTAGTAGAAAGGCACATGGGACTTATGAAACTGTAGCTTATAGGCTCTAACAGGACCATATGCACTTGAGAATATAGCAAATGGTAAATCAAGAAGAGATAACTTGAAAGTCATTTTTATGAGGTTTATACAAGCCCAGAGCCAGGAAAGAGAGAGGAGGTCATGGTGCATATCTTGTTATCTACCAGCTGTAAGCTGCATATTGATCTGGTTTTGAACAGCAACAAACAGAGCTATGAACCCAGACAAGGCAGATTGCAGAGCTTGGCACAAACATGCATCAGTCATTATTTGGGATCTTATGTTAGTGACACAACCTCAGTTAAGAGGGAGCTGTGTGAAGCTGGAGCTTTGGGTATCTTTATTATAAAAACAAATTCAGAAAGCTGCTTGGAGCTCCATCCCATGAGATTACCTTTTGCAGAACTTAGGACAAACATGCAGGAGACCACAGAAAATGCACAGTGGCAGAGGCAAAAAAGGAAAGAAGACATTTTGAGGTAAAAATAATTCAGAATAAATTCAAGAATCATTTAAAAATATTTTACTTTTTAAAATCATGTTTTGTCATCTTTCATTTTCACTGCATTTTTTTCATTACTTTACTTCCCACTCTCTATTCATACAATGACCTCATTAGGAAGGTTCATTAGGACAGTCAAAAGCTAGTGGATATTCAGACTTTGTCATCTGTCAGAGCAAAGACAGTGAGTGAAATCTCACGAAAGACAAGATCATTCATCAGTGTCACTTGGCCATTGAAAGAACGTTTTGCAAAGTTTCGCTTCCTGATACTAACTTAAGAGGACCACATAGAAGAAAGAGAGAGCATAATGAACAAGAATTTGTAGAGACAATTTCAGAAATGTAAACCAGAAAGTAAAAGCCTATTGAGCAGTTTTATATTCAGGCCACTCTTTGTGTCCAACAGCAGTAAATCATACTTTGTCAGTCATCTGGGTGCTCATAGCCTAAGGGATTTGTGTTCAGCTGAAATAAAGGAAAACAGATGCTAACACATACAAACACTGGCATGAAGAACTCACATTCTGAAGGCTATTTGTATCCTTTGCTTCTCCTTCAAGTATATTTTTCTTGGTTGCTTCCTGGCGTAGCTGGGGCCACACGAGGCTCAGATTAAGCATAATTATACTGCTATTTATACTCAACTTCCCCTGTGGTGTCCCCTACCCTGACTACCTTGCTTGAAGCACCCAAAAGCCAGCACTTTAACTAGGAAGTCTGAGATTGTCAACATGATGTTCTATGCAAGAGTGCCCAGGTATGGTGGCATATCTCATTTGAGGAAAACTTTTTCAAGGAAGTCTAAGAAGATGTCTTGCAAGTAATCCTGCCAAGCTCAGCAAACTGTGATAAGAAACTCCTGTACTGATCAATTGCCAGGTTTGCTCAACAAAACTTATCTTCTGTTACTTTTAAAAGCCGCTTTTACTCTAAGGTGAATACCCAGGGCAGGGTCTCATCTCATCTCACTTTAGGCATTTACAATAGAAGCAATAGTAACAAATGTAGCTGTAGGTAATTATTCATTTTAGCCTGAGATCTATCTACAAGAGAATTCCAGAAATGCCTCTTTCTCTCCATTTATCATGGAGAATATGCTCAGGTGAGGACAGCAACATAGGAGATGCCTGGTATGAGCTAAGATGAGTCTAATCTCACATATCTACCAAGTCCTCTCCAGTCTAGTCTTTTCAGTCCTTATGTCTTTTGTCCAGTTATCTGATCATTCTTGCTGAGTTTCTTCTGGAATTGTCTTGTGCTCATTTTAGATTTGATATCACATATCCTTTGGTTTGCTAGACTGATATGAATTGTGCAGTACTTTCAACCACCAGCTTTGCAGAACCCTTGCTGGTGATCTGAATTGTTTACATCTGATGGTTGTGAATGTAGGTTTGGCTTACATCAGGGTGAACGAGTGCCAATTAATTAAACCAAATTAAACCAAATGTCAACCTCCTGGTTTCTAATTATTTGAGACAGCTGAGTAAGCAAACATGTTTGGATCAATGCACATTTTTTCACTACAGACAAGGTTACCAATAGGTAGATTTAATCACTTCTGCTACATTAAACACCTTTTCTGAAAAGCAAGATGCACTTTTCAAAGTTACTGTAAGCACTACACAGTTTTTTTAAAAAGGCAAAAGACAAACAAAGAAGAAAAACCCAAACTAAACAAAACCCCCAAACAAAACCAAAACACTGTGAAATCTTTGTTTTTCTCAATCATTTAATTGGCAAGATAATTCTCTGCATCCTGCAATGTGTGCTGCAGCACCACAGAGGTACCAGAAGCAGCTGAGAGGTGGCAGTATCCATGAAGATGATGTGAGAATTACTTTGCTACTCTGTGAAATATTAGCAATGCTTTCTTCTGTCTTGAGCTTCTGGAAAAATGAAAATTCACCCAATTGAAAGTCTGCACATTCAAAAAGCCCATTTTAGACCGGAACTAAAATTTGGGGGGTTGTGAGCTGCATGGTTGGAAAGAATTTGCAAAAGATTGTAAAAAGCTTTTTTTTAAAAAAATGCAATTTACTGATTTTACTAGTTTCTAATGAAAAGTGCATGGCCTCTAAGAGTGAGAAGCTTCCTTCCAGTTTGAAAATTAATTTTGCTTCTGTTGTTTTCAAACAGCAAATAGAAAATCACCCAAAGTAAATGTTACTTTTCTTCCAGAAAATTATTCTGGTAAAAAATCTTAAGCAGCTCTAAATGAAACAGTGCACAGTCAGCCATCACTCAAGTTAGGAACATCATCTGACACAGAAGGGACTTCAAAGTGTTGGCGTGTCTGTTCAGTTTTTATATTCTTTTTTTCAGTAGCCATTTACCTAACATTCCCAGATTTCTTTGAGGGTTCTTGTTCAATATTTATTATTCCACTATCAGATACTTCCATAACTGGAAATCCCTCCATGTTATAGGCTTTTGCTGCTCCCCAGCACTGCTCTGGAATATGCATATCTATTCTTTTTGAAGAAACATCTGTTGCAGCTGAGGAAATAACAAGATTATAAAGTTCTTGTGCCACAATCCCAAGTTTCCACACTAGATTCTGCTTTTTCAGACTGATCTAGTTCAAGCAGCCAAATGTCATCCTAGTCCATTAATGCTTTGCATTTCCCAGGAACTTTAAATTGTTGCCTGTTCTTAACCCCATATGAAACAGATTGAAAATTAAAAGCCCAGTTCCTTTGCACCTGTGCAGCAAGAAGCCTTCTTGTGGGAATACCCTTGCGGTCTTTTTCCTAAAGTATTTCTGTGGTATGATTCACATGTATGTTTGGGTGATATTTTTTAACAATACATGATTTTCTACTTTCTTGTCAGTAAAGCCACTATGCCTTATTCTATCACTACACTCCCCAATAAATAGACCCTTTCCTTCTTTCCTGTAAGCCCCTTTTAGGTACTAGGAGACTACTATAAGGTCTCCCTAGAGTTTTCTCTTCTCCAGGCAGAACAACTAACTCTCTCAAGCCAGTCCTCACAGGGCACGTGTTCCAGCACTCTGATCACTTTCATGGCCCTCCTCTGGACCAACTCAAGCAGGTTCACGTTCTTCTTATGCTGAGGGCCCCAGAGATGAGCACAGTACTCTAGATGAGGTCTCATGGAGAGTGGACTAGAGGAGAAGAAGCACCTCTCCCAGGCTGCTAGCCACACTTCTTTTGATGCAGCCCAGGATGCAATTGGCCTTCTGGGCTGCGGGTTCACATTGCTGGCTCATATTCAGTTTTTGATCCACCAACAGCCTCAAGACATTCTCTGCAGGGCTGCTCCCAGTTGCCCAGCTTGTATCTGCGCTTGAGATCGCCTTGTCCTGTGTGCAGGACCTTGCATTTGGCCTTGTTGAACTTCATGAGGTTTGCATCAGCCCACTTCTCAAGACTGTCAAGGTCCCTCTGGATGGCATTAGTTCCCGTGGTGCAGACACTGCCTGGATTTGGCCCAGACTGGACAGTTCTCCCCTAACCCAGCCCTTTCCCATGCAGGGCATGTGGGCTGGTCCAGCAAGCAGCCCATGCTGCGTTTGTGTAGCCTTCTAGGAAAAGAAAACTCATACTTGCCACTCTCAGCTGTCACAAAAGATGGAAGATGAGAGAAGCACCAAGGAAGACATTCATTCCCTGGGAGCTGAAGCATGGGCTGGATGGGATGGAACTACACCCCAGGGGCAGCTCCAGGTCCAGGAAACCTCCTCTGTGCAGTGCACAGACCATGTTCACAGCAGCGGCTGCTCTATTGCCATGAGGAGTGGGACTGTCTTGGTGTGGCTGAAGATGTTGCTGGACCCTGGGGCCTGTTAAAAACAGATGTGAGAGAGCAGGCAGCACTGAGTGACTCCCTTCCCCAGCCTTCTCATCCACTGTCCCAGGAGGTCAGAGAGTTCTTCTCACCAGCCTTTCCTTGAGACAACTTCACAGAAGGAGAGAAAAACAGTGACACAGCACTGAACATGTGCTGTAAACAGCTGGCTGTGGTGAGGTGGCTTTCCTGTCCAGCTCAGGCCAAAATGCATCGGTTTCTACTGGTGTGCAAGACTCCTCACGTAGAAGTGGCCCATCGGTACAAAGGGGAATGGTTCCCCTGGCTGGGGAGAGCTGTACCACGGAAGTGGGGCTCTCTGAAATTTAGCAGTTGCCTAACTACACTGTGAATGGTGAGTGAGTCACACAGAGGATAAATGCTGCATCGTAAGCTGTGGCAGCTGTTGGAAATGAAACCTTGGACAAATTTCTCTAGGTCTGCCACCCTCCGTGATAAATTTAGGCAGCTGAACCCTCGCACATTCACTTGCAAGTGACAGCTGACATTTCCTAATACTATTACATGGAAAAGCTATGCCAGATGGACAATCTTTTGAGGAGCAGCATTTGCTCATTTTCTTTCTCTGCTACTGTGCTGAAATTCAAGATGACTTGGTAAAAAAAAAAAAGTATTAAAAATATGCAAGTTGCGAAGCTGGACACTTAAAAAAATCTCTGAAGTGTCCTTATGGCCCCTTCCACACATGAGCCACTATAAATCTTTAATTACACTCTTTTTTTCACGAAACCTTGTCTTGGGCAGTAGCTGGATATTCAGTGTTTCACTTCCTGTCATTCAGCGGGAACTAGTTTAGCACATTTCACCCAAACTGAACACATCGATTGTGCTTGATGAACCTGTGATGTTCCCACTATAGTAACAAAGTGAGTTGTAAGTCTTAATCTTATTTTAGTAATATTTTTCCTTATTTAACATGGCAGGAGATGAGTTACAGGCAGAGAGCAGCAAAGTTGGCAGATATCCACCAACTGCAAGAGCCCAACTTTAGGATGAAGTTTTTTTCATAATATTTTATTACTGAGCACAACCTACCCTTTCATCCCCATCTGGTATTGCTGACGTGTTCCAGCACCTGTGCTGTGGTTCCCAGGGCATTTCAATCATGCTTTGTGGGACTGGATTAATTCATTAGCTTGTACCAACTAAAGTCGATAGCTTGCACCTAAGCAGTCAGAAGTTGCCACTTCTGTAATTCTTCTCTGGCAAGTGTGAAATTCATGAAAGTCTTCCTAGCACTGCTCTGCACAAGGAGGTCTGCAGTACCTCCGTCCTCAGAAGTTGATGTCTTAATGGCAGCTTCTGTGAAGGGCTAAGAAATAAGCTTGGACTGCCTTTCACGGCTGTCATCCTCCGGAATGACAGCAAAGCAGCACAAGTATGGTATGCTGCTTTGCCACTTACTTGTGCCAGATCTGCTACAGACACATGCAATCTGAGGCTGTCAGAGGCTTGTTTTGACAGTACAGAAGGTTTTCACAGGGTGCTCTGCTGTACGTTCATGATTAGTCTTGAATGAAAATTAGAATGTCAATTTTGGAAATCCTGACAATGAAAATTAAATACAATCTGATTATCAAGCAACGTTTTAAACTGAAATGGTTAAATTTTTTCTCTTATCAGCAATGGTGTGACGCTTATGAATGAAAACATGGTAAGCACTGTGAAAACAAAGCTTTGACATGGTATCCTTCATTTTTAAGTTTCTACAGTACAGAGCATGCCTCATGAATTACTTACACTTCCCATCCTATACCACCAGAGAGAGGAGAGCATGACATGAAGCCCAAAATTGAGCTTACCCAGGAACCAGCCTTCTACACATGGTTTCCCAGAGGTGCTGTGGCAGCAGAACACGATAATGTGGTTTCTGTTCTACTCGGTAAACTCAAATACCTTGATGTGGAGTTCACTTACTCAAAACATAGTATTATATTTCACCTTTTCCACTAGAATCTTGAAACATTTCATATGGAAACCTTAGCACTACTATAATCTCTTCAACTTAGCATTTTCTACTGATTCATTTCAAAGGAAGTAACTTTCCCATTACTAGTATTTATTAGCTTTCATCAGAATGTTTCTCTTATGGTTTTGGGGTTTTTTTTCTGCAAACATCTAATACTGTATCCTTTTCCAGTCTCCCAAGAAACTAATACCTTCTGGATGTGTGTGTTTCCCATTCTTTTCCTCGCCTGTATTTGCATTCCAAAGCTTGATAGCTGTAGACTGAGTAAAATGACATATATGAAGGTTTTGCTCTTTCCTTGTAGTTTCTGGCAGAGAAAGTACCACGGAGTTTCATTTATAAGTACCCATACTCTTTATTTCCAGAGTCTTGTGGATATTTTTTTTCACTCACCCGCCGTTTGAAAGTCAGATTGGTTAATGAAAACCCGAAGCCAGCCAGGGGTGTCTTAGTGAGAGATGGAATAGTGAGTAACTCCTTGAGCCCTGTTAAGTTGTCATTTCAAAGTACACCTCTATTTGGCAGCCTGCTGAGTGGCCTCCTACTCCTCTGAAAAGGGATCCAAGTTGTACACACTGAGCTCAGTCCATGATGGGAGCCCAGCCCTGGAAAGCAGGAGGACAGTTAGGAGATTTACTTCAGGAGCTCACTGCTGATCCGAACCGAAGCATGATTATAGATGCACTGAAGACTGACTTCCTGGCACAACAAGGCC
>WEIS01060111.1:0-11198 GCA_013389965.1 Todus mexicanus
AATTCGATTTGTGCTTGCTGGGTCCAGCAGCAGAGAGATGAGCAGGAGGCAGTGAAAGAGTGCTCAAGCTCAGGGTCACTTCCCATACGGCAGGTCCTATCTGGGACTAGCCTGTGGGGAAAGCAACTGGGAGAGATGTGAGGAACCTCCTCAGGAAATCCATCCTCTGCCTGGGATATGCTTTTAACCCGGGCTCCCTGCTCACCTGCCCTTGCAGAGCGGTCTGCTCCCACTGCCCCCCAGCTCCAGGAGGAAGTGCTCTTTTCCCCAATAGATGTGGGTCACAGAATCACAGAAGGGACCTCGAAAGATCATCTAGTCCAATCCCTCCATTGCCGGAGCAGGATCACCTAGACCAAGCCACACAGGAACTTGTCTAGACGGGTTTTAAACATCTCCAGAGAAGGAGGCTCCACAACCCCCCTGGGCAGCCTGGGCCAGTGCTCTATCACCCTCACTGGAAAGAAGTTCCTCCTCAGTTTAAGTAGTTTGCAAACTGTCCGTTTAAAAGCCTTAAGCTGGAAGGTTTCCCTTCCTCCTCCTGAGCCCAAGGGAAGAAACAAAGTGAAAGGCAGAGCCGGCAGGACCAAGGAGCCCCCATCCCTCACCGCAGCGAACGCAGGTGCGATCCTCCTGCCTTTCGTGCATGGCCCCACCGCTCGTGGGGCCCAGCTGTCCAGACAGCGAAGCACCAGACACATTAGCATGGAGAAATCCCCTCGGTGTGAACCACAGGTGATGTTTCAGGTGGGCTTACCAGCTCTAGTCGCTTCTCAAGTCCCGCAGGCAACGATTCTGCAGCGCTGCTACAAGCTCCCTGTGTCGGGGTAGGCAAGTCGCTGCATTTCTCTGGCCTATTTTCTTCCTCTGAGGATAAACCCGAGATAATCATCCTTCTGCCCTCTGTCCTGCTGTACCCGCTCCGCAGATGGCAGATGGCTTGGGTTGGAGCCCAAATTGGCTGGAGGTCTCAGGGCTCTCTGGCGCTGCTCGGCAAATCCCAGCAAGAGCTGGCGGGGAGCATCTGGCTCCTGCGGCTGGGATCACTGTCTTCACCAGTGGGAAATTTGCACCCATGTGTTCAGGGAAAGCAGCGAGGAAAAGAAAATAAAAGCTGGGTTGGAAAGCACTGAAGGGGGGAAAAAAAGGTGGAATAATCTCCTCCCGCACAC
The DNA here is from genome assembly GCA_013389965.1 of Todus mexicanus. Classification (NCBI taxonomy): domain Eukaryota; kingdom Metazoa; phylum Chordata; class Aves; order Coraciiformes; family Todidae; genus Todus; species Todus mexicanus. Next base: position 1,173 of record WEIS01060111.1, read on the forward strand.
ATAGCCTGCGCTGGAAATGAAGAGCCTCTCCCCACGCATGCAACTCCCCCCGCATCCCAGTCTCTACCGGGTGCCTGGCTTTGGGGGGCACATCTTGGCAGGCTGTCCCTCGGGCTGGCTGAGCCACCGCAGGGCCTGGCAGGCGTCACTCCCGCACCAAAACCTGAACCAGCAGCGTTGCTAAGTGACAGCAGATTTACCACATCGCTCACCCACCCCTGCACGCAGCAGGGAAGCAAAGGAAGAGGTACAGGCGGTGCTGGCCAGACCTCATCCCCACCCTGGTCAGGCCACTTTAACCTTTCAGTGGTGCTCAGCGACAGGCTAAGGGGCAACAGGGATGAAACAGAACCCGGGAGGTTCCATCTGAACAGGAGGAAAAACTTCTTTGCTGTGAGGGGGTTGGAGCCTGGCCCAGGATGCCCAGAGAAGCTGTGGATTCTCCCACTCCGAAGGGATTCCAAACCCACCTGGACACTGCGATGCTGGGCCCCCTGCTCTGGGTGACCCTGCTGGAGCAGGGGGGTGGCACCAGGGGAGCTCCAGAGGCTGCTTCTGTGCTGGGATTTTGTAATTCTACTATCAAATATTTAAGGTCAAACCCCAGCATGAAATGCAGCAGGCAAAGGGATTTTTTGCCTGTAGAGATGGACGTGGGCCTGTCCGTGTTGTTGTGTGCACACAAGAATATATATACACGCATAACACAGATATTTCCCCCCGTATTTGGCACTCGTGAATCTGCACTTCACATCCTGGGTTAGGTTCATCGAATTGTCAGGGTTGGAAGGGACCTCAAAGCTCATCTCATTCCAAACCCCCTGCCCCGAGCAGGGACACCTCCCACTAGAGCAGGTTGCTCAGAGCCCCATCCAGCCTGGCCTTAAAGGCTGACAGGGATGGGGCTTCCACCACCTCCCTGGGCAACCTGGGCCAGGGTCTCACCACCCTCCTGGGGATGAACTACTTCCTAAAGAAGGTTTGGGGCATCTGTCTCCCTGCAGGACCNAAGCCGTGGAGATGTGGTGCTGAGGGACACGGGGCAGTGGTGCCCTGGCAGCGCTGGGGGAACGGGCGGACTCAGTGATGCTCTCAAAGGTCTCTCCCAGCCGGAGCGATTGTCAATTTTCTATGTACGTGCACCTACCCTGGGGCCTGATCGCAGCCCCCGGGGGGTGGGGTGGTGAGGGATGTGCCCAGCCTGCCTGGCCGTGTGTCTGTCTGTCTGTCTGTCTGTCCGGGGCTGGGCTGGGCTGTGCAGCCGGGGGGCGGCCCCGGCCTCGCTCCCGCAGCCGCGGCACCGCCTCCGCTCCCTCCTCCCCGGGTCCGTCGGTCCCTCCCTCTGTCGGTCGGTCCCTCCCGCCGCCGCCGCAGCCGCACCGAGACACAAAAAGCGGCTGGGGCCGGGCAGGGCCGGGCTGGGCTGGGCCGCACCGGCACCATGACCGAGACCACCAAGACCCACGTTATCCTGCTGGCCTGCGGCAGCTTCAACCCCATCACCAAGGGCCACATCCAGATGTTCGGTCAGTGCTGCCCCCCCGGGGGGTGTTGGGGTGTATTGGGGGGGCTGGACTGATCCCCCAGGGGGTGTTATGGTGTATTTGGGGGGCAGGACTGATCCCCCAAGGGGTGTTGGGGTGTTTTGGGGGGGNGCCTCCCCCATCCTCCCCGGGCACAGCGGCAGGGCTGGCATCCAGCCTGGGGTTCTGCTTCCCTTGGGAAAGCGGGGATCCCCCCCGTCTGCGCTCCCCTCGTCACCCCCCTGCCCCCCGCAGACCGCCGGGGTCGGTCTCGGCAAGCGTTGGCGAGGCGGCGCTTGCCCGTTGGGTCTGGGAGTCTGCGGTCGCTGCAGCGCTTCGATGTCCTCTCCGACCAGGGAGGGAGGGAGGGATGGGGCCAAGCAGCTAAAGGCAGGTGTGGCAGGAGTGAGCAAAAATAGACCATAAGCTGAAATATTCCGACACCCAACCTTTAGCGCGATAACCAGTCGAAGGAATCGGCGGCGTTCGTGTGAGATGATTGATGTTGCCGAGCATCCGCGAGATGATCCAAATGACGGGGTTGCTAGAATCACTGCTATAGCCTGTTCAGGCAAGGCAAGAGGGAGGGAGAGAGAGGGATGGAGGAAGGGCAGTCTCTGTCAAAGACAGCCTGACATGCCATAAATANAGCTCACCGGGTATATCTGGGTGTCGGGGCTGCCCCCACAAGGGGGTATTGGGGTATATTGGCGGGCAGGACTGATCCCCCAGGGGGTGTTGGTGTGTATTGGGGAGGCAGGACTGATCCCCCAGGGGGTGTTGGGGGGTATTGGGGAGGCAGGACTGATCCCCCAGGGGGTGTTGGNGACCATAAGCTGAAATATTCCGACACCCAACCTTTAGCGCGATAACCAGTCGAAGGAATCGGCGGCGTTCGTGTGAGATGATTGATGTTGCCGAGCATCCGCGAGATGATCCAAATGACGGGGTTGCTAGAATCACTGCTATAGCCTGTTCAGGCAAGGCAAGAGGGAGGGAGAGAGAGGGATGGAGGAAGGGCAGTCTCTGTCAAAGACAGCCTGACATGCCATAAATACTGTCAGTTCGGGCAAGGCTCGAAATGCCTGGAGATGTCTACTCAAACAGGGACTTACCTGGGGCAGAGGAGTCCTTGGAGGGTGAAGCATCCACTGCAGACTGCAGAATAAAATGCGAGTAGAAAGATCAGCTCCTCTAACACCCCTCCTTGGCGTGCAGGGAGAGGAACCATCCTTGGTGTCTGATAGGTTTGAGGCTGGAGAGCAGATGCTGAAGGTCTGATGCTGCAGCTGGAGAAGCATCCTTGGAGTTTCTAAAAGCTGGACATAAGTTTTTAAGTGCAAAAATAATTGAAATCAGCCTGGGGTATTTCTGCGTCGGGCCTTGTTTTCGTAGATGATAATGAGTTGGGCAGCAGGCTAGAAAATGATGGTTTTCTAGATGCAAATGATCACATTGTTATTTCATTTCATAAGAGCCAGCCAAATGTAGTCCTGGGCAGCGATATACCTGAAGCTCCGGAAAATCCTATTCCCTAGGCAAAAATCAGTCATGAACGCCATGAAACAGGAGGAACTATTTACAAATAAAAACAATAATGAAATGGAAATGTGAGCACCTGGTGGATAGAAGCAACTATTGATAAAGCAGATTTCCATAATCCACGATATTTAGTCCTAGGTGATATTTTGATTAAGGGAAGCAATCCTAAAAATACCAACGTGGCCCACATTCCGTGGACTAAAAACCGGTAACAAGATATATTTTAGAGAGTAAGGATTGGTGAGATATTGGTATGCAGTGGGTGTTTTTAGCTCCTGATGAGATTTTTTTTGCTTAAACTCAGTACCGTTCAGCATCTCTATCACTGACCTGAAGGAAAACACATAATCTCTGCTGGTAAAAAGTACCAATGACCCTAAAGTGGGTAGAATAACAATTCGGGATGGTAACGAGTCCATTGTGCTGCCTGACTCGGGTTGTCTGATTGAAAAAAAAAAAGGGCTTGTTCAAACAGTGAAGTCAAATGCGAAGTCATATGTCCAGCAAGGAGAAACGCACGTCAAATATAAACAACAGGCAAATGTCTTCTGCCAAACAGCGCCTGTGTCAAGGATTGAGGAGCAATAGTACGTAGCCTGCTGAATACAAACCCTGGGCGACGCCGTAAATAAGGCAGCAAATGCAACCCTGATAGATAGAAGCAGGGGAATATCAAGCAGCAGAAGAACGGCTGCATTATTTTCATGTACAGCATTAGCAAAACCCTTCTTGGAGGAACAGTGGCAAGAATTACATTCGCTCCGGAAACCAGGTTTTTGTGGCAAGAATCTAGAGAGGTTCAGTCTAGACCCATCCTTAACGATGTTAAGGAACAACTCGACCACAGCTTTTGTGTGTCTGCTTAGGGGAGGGATATGTGGTACGTGGTGGAAAGGGGCTCTTGGATTATTATCCTGGTGAGATGCCAGGAGCAGGTTTGGATACTGCACAGCTTCAAACTGCAAATATGGTGCGTGGGTTTGAGTGAAGGTAATCAAGTAGTGGGAAAAAGTACTTGGCTACCTGATGGATTCTCCATCACTTGAAGGCTGTAAATCAAGGCTTGGATATCTTTCAGAAAGACGTGGTTTCGCTCAAAGAGAACGGCTGAATGTGGAAGAGTTTTATGCCTGTGTCTTCTAGAGATCCTGGAATATAAGTCTTGAGATATGTTGTAGTGACAAACGAGTCTTCCACGAGGAAAAGACAGCGAGTTTAGCTTCAAAATCCCTGTTCATTTTCGTTTGAGGAACACTTCCCCCCTAAGCCTCCCCTAACAATCATGTGAAGCCATGGGAATCTCAACCAAAGCCTGTGTTACTTGTTCAGCTCTGTGCTATACGAGTCCAGCCAAAACAGTACTCCAGCCTGTAAATGTTGCCTTTCAAACAGCTGAATTTGTGCAAAAATATTGTCTTTAACTTTCAGACAAATATTTGGGTTTTGTGAGCCTGATAGGAGGATTTTTCTGCTTAACATAGGGAAATACAATTTATCTATTTAACACATGGCACTAATTAAGCCCAAAAGACGTAGAAGATTTGCACTGGTATATGCCAACCATAATTTTTCTCAGTATGGATCTAACCATGTTTTATTCAGGCCAAAAGCCAAACTTTTCCCATAGGATTTTTGCCTGAACAGGAGATAGGTTCATTATTTGGAATTCTCTTCTAGGGGCAGAAAGGTTCCCACTGGACTGGGTTTTTTCCACTGGTCATCAGAACTTAAGACTCAATGTGATTGTTATCCTTGGGGTTCCAGGATTCTTGTCAGAATCCTAGACCTTCAACATCAACCCACCACTGACCTTCATATCTGTGTGGAGCCGAACTTACTGCCACAGGGCTCCCTCTGTCCTCTGCCACATGCAAGGCTGCATCACTGGGGCTCACCAAATGATGCTGGTTCTTGCCTACATGTATGAAATACATATACATTAATAATTGACATACGATATTTCATACATAATAAAAAAGTAGGTGAGATACAGCACTGTACAGCCGGGTTGAGGTAAACACCCACGTAGCCTTGAAAACACTCCGAGTTATTTGTGGTATCAGATGTGCTTCGAGATATACGTCTGTTCTGAGTCACTATTTTGAGTTGTATTTGCTAGCTTTATCACAGAATCATGGAATTATTGAGACTGGAATAGACCTCTGAGATCATCAAGTCCAGCCTATGACCTAACATCACCACATCAATTAGACCACGGTGTTAAGTGCAGCATCCAATCTTTTCTTAAACACCTCCAGGGACGGTGACTCCACCACCTCCCTGGGCAGCCCATCCCAGTGTTTTATCCCCCTTTCTGTGAGGAAGAGCTTCCGAATATCCAACCTAAACCTCCTCTGGTGCAGCTTCAGGCCGTGCCCTCTCGTCCNTACTTTCCAACAGGGATTGACACTCCCTCCCCACCCCAAGTTGGTGTCATCCATGAGTTTACTAACAGTAGACTCAATCCCCTCATCCAGGTCATTTATAAAGATGTTGAATAGAACTTACAGAACTTTTCATATGGCCATGAGAAACAGTTTAGGGTACTAATGGAGACAAAAGGAAAGGCAAGAGGAGAGGAGAGGTCAGAGGTTGTTCCTAAAACCTGACGTGAACATGGGTGGCCTTTAGCCTGAAGTGAAGCTCCGCTTACATCCTAAAGAGGTACAGAGAAGGAAAAGCAGACGCCATACAAAAAGTCTTTGTAACTGGAGAAAAATAAGGTTCAGAACAGAGCCCTGTATTGAAGCCACATAAAACCCCACCACTCTTGGGAGCTGGGAAGCCCAGCTGCTTGCCTCAGCCAGCACACACCCAAACTCAAAGCAAGTCACTTTCTTTACCCACGGACACTTGGAGAAATGCTGAGCACAGGGTGGATACTTAACCCTCCTTCTCTCCAAGGCCTCCCCGTACTGGCTTTGGCATCTCAATGTCAAAGTGCTGAGGACACCCAGAGTGACACATCACCGTTTGCTACAGGATTTGCTTCCTAAAGGACATCTCCCTCCATCTTGGCTTCACCTACTGCTTCCTTCTCATGCAATTGATGCCACCCAAAGGTCAGAAGCCAACAAACCAATGTCAAAAGTCAAATCTAATCTGCACAGCCCTCCTAACGCACCAAAGCCTGTGCTGGTGCTCTTCTAGCCTACGAGCTTATGCTTGCTTTGAAAATTAAATCATTTCCCCACCTTGTCCATGCCCAGGAAACCCCAACACATCCGTGTCCTCCTCCTGTCTGGGGTTCAGAGCATGAAAACCAAAGGGCAGCCCTCCAAAGCAAGGTAGAAGGCATTATTTTCAATTTTTAAAAGGTGGTTCACCTTGAAAGTGGTCCTGGGCAAAATACTGAGGTTAAATGTACCACCACACAAGGGTGTTCGAGCCAGGGTTTGTGTGGTTCTCCCTCGTGGTGTTTCAGGCTTGGAGACGGAGTCAACAAACTGCCAGAGCTGGAAGGAAAATGCTAAGTGAGTTTCTTCATAGTTCTGTGTGGAAAAGGGTTTGCACTGTCCCGTGGATATGTGAGAATCAGAGAGTTCTCATGATTTCTGCAAACTGAAACATGAAGGAAGATGGTACTAGGTCAATCAAGGTGCCATGTTCAGATATTGATTTTATTTTTCTATTTCCTTTTTACCCAGTTTTCTTAAACTGCAGAAGAAAACGCCACGTTCCCCACTTTGGCACATTAGACATTTTTCTTGTCTTTTTCAAGTTCCGAAATTCCCCACAACCCATTCTTCCACGTGCAAGTTTCTAGCTTCAAGGAAACAGCCTTGCTCACCAAATGCAGTTTTATTTCTGCCCAGCTCTAAGGGCAACCTGACATAGCTTCATCTCCAGGGCTTGGGTCATCAAACCCAACTCTCTCTGACACATCTCTGTCCCCTTTTTCCACCTCCATTCATCAGCCTTTGATCAGCAGAGCTTCATCGGAGATCTCCCTGCCCTTGTAGAGGATGCTTTCAAGCTGTCCTTCCCCTCTCCTGGCTGTGCAGTGCCAACAAAGTCCAGCAAGGTGGAGGCTGGAGGCTGTGGGGATACTCAGAGGTAGGCTCAGAAGCAGCAGGTTGGGTGACCTGCAAGGACAGGGTTGGGACATTATTATTTGACTCTGACAGAGGCACTTGGCTTTTTTTGGGGAGTGCTCTCAAGCATTTGATAGCAAATAGGTGATTTTAATCAAATCTACAGCAACTACCTGTATCCCAACTGTCTCATCTCCTGCGCGTTGGCTCACGGAGCGATGGGTTGCTCCAGAGCTCCTCACATGGGAGGACGGGGTTGGTGAGATGTTGTTCAGAAGCGGCCTTGTCGTAGGAGTCTTGGCACCTTAGATGTCTTAAACCTATTCAGCCATAAAGTTTCCCACTCACTTCATTTCAAACAAGACCAGGACCTGGAGCGGTGCAGAAAAACAGAACTTGTGCACAGAGTGAATCCTGAAAGTCAGCAAATCTCCACTATCTTCCTTTTCCTCGTCCATTCTGCCTGATTAGAATTAAATTGTCCCTGTATCCTCCATGCATCTGTTATTGAATCGAGTCTCTATCCGAGACAGCAGCTGGGTAAAAAACATTTCTGATGAAAAACGATGAAAGAGGACTCTGCCATCAGAAGTAAAACTCGCTGTCGCNCAACCCCTTCCTCCTCCTCCATCTAGCAGAAGCTCATCAGGAGCTCAGGAGAGGCTTTGCCTCTGCCATCTGCAACTTGAGGAGGAAGTCAAGGGCTCTGCAAGGCTGCCTCGTGGCTCCATTTCATCTCGGGGCTGAAATCTGAATGCGTAATTAGCCAAAGCAATCGATAGAGCGAGAGGTGGGTAATGGGACTCCAGGAGGACAGGGAGGGCCTGATTCAGCCCCAGCTTTGCTCCACACAGCACTAGTGGAGCTCGGGATGCACACGCAGAGCAGCAGCAGGAAGGATCCGAGCCGGGGCAGAGCTGGGACAAACACTGTGTACAACACCCCGAGTGATTTATTGGATGTGGGGAGTTCCTGCGTCTCTGCTCACCTCTCAGCTGCTTTTTAAGATAACGCTGACCGGGCTCTGCAGCACCGCAGAGGAGCTTCCATTGATGCCCGAGGCACTAAAATCACAGCAAACAACCAAAATCTCTCTCAGGTAGAATGGGTCTGGGAGAGCACATCACACCCAGCCCAGCCCAGCCAGGTGCTCCTGGCTCAAAGCAGTGGCAGACTGCAAAACCAGTCAGCCCAGCCCTGTGCCGTGGCGAGTGAGTCACCGACTCGCCTCCGCTCCCAGCACTTGCCCGAAACATGCCAAAACTGCAGTTCCTTGGCTGCTGCGCCGGGAGGACAAGGCAGTACTAGCAGGACTGCAGCACCCATGGCTCTTTTGGGTGCCACCATCTATCAATTTACGTCATGTTCCCATCACTGCTTCCCATGCAGACTCTTTTTTTTCCCCGTGGCTGTCATCATCAGCTTCCTGCATCTCAAGCGTCTCTTCTCCTCTTTATGACCCACAGAGAGGAGGAGTTTTCCCAAGCACCAGATTAAACTCCATCAATAACTACTCAGGGATTCTTTTCAAATATTTATAAGCCCTTAAATATTTAGCAGTATTTATTACGGTCTGTGAGACATCACATTGTCTCTATGACAATGCCACCTCCCAAAATGTGCCACGTACCTTCTCTTACTTCCACCGAATATAAACAAACCCGGCAGCGAGAAATCCAGTTCTACAACCTCATTCAAGAAAGAAACAGAGGCTCTGCTTCTGGTTAGAAACTGTTCACGCTCGCTAAGATGCTCGCACCTCCCACATCATCTTCTCTGATACTTTTTAATAGCAGCTTTTGCAAATCTGAGGGTATCATTTAGCTGAACCTCAGCAGCAACAGCCCATGTCTCTCATGTGACCCTAGACAAGTCACTTCATCTCTCCTGACTGGTGCAATGAGGAGACTCACATCTTGGCTTTCTCTGCCAAGCTGTTGTGGGATTGTGTCAGGTACCTCAGTGATGGGGGACATGGGCAGGAACATGTTGTGATCAGGCTGATCTTTGGGCACCTGAGCAGCAGCTGGTCCAAAATAGACATCCTCATCCCTGCATGCTCCAGTCTCCAAAATCCCTTGGGGCAGCAAGGCGGGGGGGGGCNATTTGATAGCAAATAGGTGATTTTAATCAAATCTACAGCAACTACCTGTATCCCAACTGTCTCATCTCCTGCGCGTTGGCTCACGGAGCGATGGGTTGCTCCAGAGCTCCTCACATGGGAGGACGGGGTTGGTGAGATGTTGTTCAGAAGCGGCCTTGTCGTAGGAGTCTTGGCACCTTAGATGTCTTAAACCTATTCAGCCATAAAGTTTCCCACTCACTTCATTTCAAACAAGACCAGGACCTGGAGCAGTGCAGAAAAACAGAACTTGTGCACAGAGTGAATCCTGAAAGTCAGCAAATCTCCACTATCTTCCTTTTCCTTGTCCATTCTGACTGATTAGAATTAAATTGTCCCTGTATCCTCCATGCATCTGTTATTGAATCGAGTCTCTATCCGAGACAGCAGCTGGGTAAAAAACATTTCTGATGAAAAACGATGAAAGAGGACTCTGCCATCAGAAGTAAAACTCGCTGTCGCATGGCTTCTTAAGGAAATTTGAGCAATTAAAAATCCCAGCAGGCTGCTCTTTGATTTTTCAGCTCAGCCCTCGTAGAGGAGCTGCACTGAGACCTGCTGCATCACGTAAAGAGGGTCTTGAAGGGATGGAGTTGTGCGAGTAAAGAAATAAAGAGCGAGGAAGAAGCAGGAGCTGAGGTTTTCGGTTCTGGGGGGTTATTTTAATAGCCTGAATTTCAAAAATCACTTTTTCTTTTTTTTTTTTCTTGGAGATGACTGAACGGCAGGGCAGTTTAATGAGAGCATCGCTGCCTGGGACAGAGCTGGGAGAAACGCTTAAGCAGAATGACAGCTCACCCTTTCC
>WEIS01060111.1:19020-36151 GCA_013389965.1 Todus mexicanus
GGGCATTGGGCAAAGCCAGGGGGGCAGCAGCAGGGTGTTGTGGGGTTCACCGGGTCCAGCTGAATCCTCCTGCACCCTTTTCTTGTCCTTCTCCGTCAGAGCGAGCCCGGGATTACCTGCACAAGACCGGACGCTTCATCGTCATCGGTGGCATTGTCTCACCCGTGCACGACTCCTACGGGAAGACGGTAGGTCGTCCCCATTTTTCCTCTCTGCCTCCTAGATGCGATGATGTCTCTGAAGCCAAGGATGAGCACTGGGCAGAGTGCCTTCACACATGGTTCTTTCATGGAGCTCCTCTGCCTGGGGCAGCTCCTGACCACGGGAAAGTCTCTGAGAGAAGGGAGAGGATGAAATCACTCACTCTTGAGATAAAAAAATACAGCGAGACCCTACAACCAGCAAAGATAAATGTTCTCACCCAAAATGGTGGTGGTCATTTTGGTGGGTTGGGGTTTTTCGTTTGAATGATTTTGAAGCCAATGTTGTTGTGGGGGATGGTGACAGTGCAAACAGGGACCTTTAAAAACACTGCCTGGAGCAGGGGAAAATCCATATTAGAGGAGAAAGTTTCCTCCTCTCCTGAAAGCTGGAGAAATTTCATCAAGAAACCACCGTCATCCCTGGCCTGTCTCATCTGAGTGAGCCCAATGCTCTGTCTTGGGAAGGTTTGCAAGCCCTGGCTAGCCAGGACCTGATGCTTCTCTCCCATAACTGTTCCTCCATCACCTTCTGTTGCAGGGGCTGGTCTCAAGCCGGCACCGCTTGACCATGTGTCAACTGGCCGTCCAGTCCTCTGACTGGATCAGGTGAGTAGCAGAGCCTGCACCCACCACGGCACTGGCAGCTCCTGTCCCTTCCCTGGCACTGTGGTGGCAAAACTGGAGATACCACCAGCTGCTAAGAGCTCCAGGATAGACTTTCTCCTCTCTCAGATAAAGCTTGGTTAAAAACTGAAGACCTTCCTCTCCTAGTCCAGCAGAGAAGCAGAAGGGCTGGAGAAAGGACATGGTCCATGGTAGAGCTAGGGGCATGGTGGGGGGGCAATGGTGGCTGCTCACGCCACTGCTGACCAGCCCCATGGGGAGGAGAGAGCATAATCAGGAGGTCCAGACGGTGGCCACTGGCCAACCCTGCTGCCTTGCTGTGCTCCCTGCAGGGTGGACCCTTGGGAGTGCTATCAGGACACCTGGCAGACCACGTGCAGCGTGCTGGAGCACCACCGCGACCTGATGAAGGTGAGGCAGCCCCGGCACCGTGTGCGCACCTGGGGTGGGGGCATAGGGAGAGCACAGGAGAGGGGTTACGCATGGACATCGACAACCAAAACATGACTGGGGCAGAGAGGGGGAAGACTTACAGGAACGTGCCTGAAATCCTGACGCGGAAGAGGTGCGAGATACTTTGTCACAGGCGCTTTCAGCTCCGTGTTCTGATAGAGCCCCTGGAGACGCCTCCCTTCTTCTACAAAGACCTGTGGAGGAGAAGAGAGCGCATAAGCTGCTGGCTCTGTGCCACGGGTTCACTAACCACCGTGCTTTTATTTATTCATCAGAACGTGTGAGCAGCTCCAGGTGCAGCGGGCGGGCGATGCCTGGCTGTGGGCAGCACGGCTGCAGCCTTGCCAGCCTCATGGGTCTACACAAGAAGTTAATCTTACCATCCCCAGCCTTAATCACGAGTCATTATCCTCAGGGTCCTGCTAGCTCCAGGCCCATCTGGTGAGGTCAGATGGGTCTGGGGATCCTAAAGCGAGGTTGGACTTACCTATTGCTGATGATGACCTTCAGCCCGGGGTGCAGAGGCTGGAGACAGGGGTCAGAAAGGTTTCAGAAGGTAGCTGGGGTGAAGGTGCTATTCCAGCTACATCTCTCCTTCATTGCAGAGGGTGACTGGCTGCATCCTCTCCAACGTCAACACGCCCTCCATTACCCCCGTGATCGGCCAGCCCCAGAACGAGTCCTCAGACACCATCTACCAGAACAACAACGTCTCCAACAAGCCCACCGCAGGTAGGTGCCAGCGGGGTAGGGAAGAGGAGGATGTCTCCTCACCTACAAGCAGGGGTTGCCAAGCATTAGGAATGGTGCTCCTGCATCTTATTTTTGGGTCAGGTCAATCACCAGGCTTCATGCACCAAGCTCAGGATCAGGCGGGGACACGATGGAGGTGTTAACATCCAGCACAGCAAGGGGAGCCAAGAACGGCTTAAAATGGCTGTGAGATCTCACTGGGCTTCAGATGGATGGTGTCCAGGCAGTGAGATCAGCTAAGAGAAAGACTACCTCGTACTCACTGCATGCATATGAGGGATAAACTGGCAGGAGAGGTGATGTGGCTGAATCCCCTACAAGCCAGTGGGATGTGGGACACAGAAGTATTAGCTGGGGAGAAGAGGGGACAGTACTTAAATCCCACCAAAAAGCACATCTTGTGATTTTTTAAAGTGATTTTAGCCATCCAGCTGGTCCCTTCAAGGCACAAGGCTGTGCTCTTGGAAGCTAACCACGAAAGAAAGTGGTGGGGAGATGCTGAGAGCAGTTCCCGCACCCTGGCGCAGGGGTATCTTGCAGGACCAGGGTGGCTGATGTGGTCAGTCCGCCAGGGTGGAGTCATCTCTTTGGTTAATTTTCCTTCTTCACCTTTAGCAAAGATCCTGGGAAAGGTGGGGGAAAGCCTGAGCCGGATTTGCTGCGTTCGCCCACCCATGGAGCGCTTCACCTTTGTGGGTACGTAGAGGAAAGGTCCAGCATCGCCTCTGCTTTAGCTCCAGCCCCCAGCCTTCCTCCCAGCCCCCTTTTCTAGGCTGGGCACCAGCACCTCTCTTTTGCTTTCCTTCCCCAGATGAAAATGCCAACTTGGGGACAGTGATGAGGTATGAGGAGATCGGTGAGTACGCAGCCCCAGCTCCGTGTGGCTTTGGCTCCTCTGGGCCAGCACTGGGTGGCTGGGGAGCAGCTGCACAACAGATCGGGTGGTGAGCCAAGGATGCTGGACCATCCCCCTGCCCTGGTGCCGGCACTCAGGGGTGAAACAGGAGCGGCGCTAAACTGGCCTGAGCCGGTTCCCATTGGCAACAAGCAGCCTAAAATAAGGGAGTGAGCAGCGGGGACCCAGCTCCCAGTGCTGGCACAAACCAGCCATGGCACCATGCCTTGAATGTCACCCCAAGTGTCACCAAACTTGGCCTGCCACGGTGGTGTGACCATTACATGTAGCCCTACGGAACTGCTGCCCCCTGGAAATGGCAACCAGCGGGGCACCTTCCCATGCAACCACCTTTGCCCACCCCTCCAGTGGGTTTGTGGCTTTCGTTTTGTGGTTGTGCAAATACGTTAGTGTTTATGGGCCCATCGGGGTAGACAGCTCCTTCCTGCAGAACTGCTTTCTTACTGAGCAGCAAACCAACCCTCCCAGCAGGCTGACAGCCAGCACCAGTCCCAGCCTTGGGAGAGAAAGGGAGGACATGGAAGTCCTCCAGGATGAGTAAGGAAAGCCTCTGCTGCTTCACCATCAGCTTTGCTAAAGCGAACACAGCCGTGTCCAGGGCTCCGAGCAGTCCCCTGGACTCTGCTCATTGCCCCGAAGCTGGAGCCCCTGCAGCAGCTCATGAAGCGATTGTAGATGCCCACAGCATGGAGAAATGACTCCCTTCTGTGGGGACACCCCACCTCCAGGGCTGGAGCACAACCTCAGCTTAACAGTGCATAGTGACACTGACAACAACCCAGCAGCATGGAAGAGGAGCTGCAATAAAGTAGGCTGGGGGGTATGTGACATTTGGCACCAGTAGAGATGTGAGAAGGACCACGGCATCTGTAGTTGGGACTTGTAGGGAAGGTCAGTGCAGAAGAGGCTGTCCCTGAGCAGTGCAGTGGGATGGAGGAGGTGGGGGTGGTGCCTGCTCAGCCCCGTTTGCTCCCACCTCTGAGCTTCTCTGCTTCTTTTCTTCAGAGCTTCGCATCTTACTGCTCTGCGGCAGCGACCTGCTGGAGTCCTTCTGCATCCCTGGTCTCTGGAACGAGGCAGATGTGAGTCACCACCACTGGGCACCCCTTCATGCTTCTCTTCCCCAGGCTTCCTGCTCAGGTCCCTTGAAATAGCAGGAGTTGCGCCCACCATCCCCACTGCCTCCTCCATCACAACCCCAACCCTCACCTCTCTAACACACGAGCAGGCTGAGGGACAGGGTCTTCTGCTCCAGAGTCACCAACCCTACCCAGCCTCCCCTTCCACAGACCCCAGCCCTGCTCCCACTCACCAGCCGCTCAGAGGATGGCACCCAGGTGCAGCTGAGCTGGTCCCAAGGGATTTCCAAAGGCTGTGCTCTCACTCCTCATCCCTTGGAAGGAGCCGGCATCAAGTAGACGCAAGTTCCAGCAGAGCAAGGCGTGGAGGTCAGAAGAAAGAGCTTTACAAATGTTGGCCAGGCATTAGGACTTAAGCACATTTACAGCCAAATCAACAGCTTTCTCATAATAAAGTTTGCTGAGCCAGAGATTTTTCAGTTGAGCCTGGTTTGTCCTGAGATGGATGAGGCAGTGGGAATGGTGTCCCCGCCATGCGGTGGCAGACTTGGCCATCAGCCTTGGCGCAAACTCAGCTTTTCTCTACCCAGGGCGGAATAACCCTCCAAGACCTCTGTCAGGACCAACATGTCCATCCCGTTCATAAAGCCTTCCAGCGAGGCAGAGGTCATGTCCTCCTTGGACATAGTATATAAATGTAAATAAACATTTCTACTTATCAGCTCTCGCCATTTTTGGGTTGCTCCTAGATGGAGGTGATCGTCGGGGAGTTCGGGATCGTGGTGGTGCCCCGGGATGGAGCAGATCCCGACCGGATCATGAACCACTCCTCCATACTCCGCAAGTACAAAGTAAGTGGATGCACACGCGGCTGAGGAAGGCTGCGCGGGGACCCGCAGCCTTTCTTTGCCCTGAGAAGCACTTTGGCCACGGGGCACAAAACATCTCAAGGCCAGATGTTGTCAGCTGCTAGATGGGATGGGCAATGGAGCCACCACACAGCAGCTCCCCGAGGCCACTGGGGCAGATGTCCGCTTTGGGGCCATTCCTTCACTTCTCTCTCCCTCCTTTCGCCACAGAACAACATCCTGGTGGTGAAGGACGACTCCAACCACCCCATGTCGGTCGTCAGCTCCACCAAAAGCAGGTGGGTGATGCCAGGAGTGGGACTCCTGCTACGTGGCAGGGAGAGGGGTGCCCCCAGGCAGCTCTTCCATTTGTGGGGACACCGAGGTGCCACCCCACCCACCCAAGCAGGCTCTGACCCCTTTCTCTCCTCCCACACCCCAGACTGGCCCTGCAGCACGGGGACGGACACGTCGTGGATTACCTCTGCCAGCCCGTCATCGACTACATCCTCAAGAGCCAGCTCTACATCAACGCCTCTGGCTAAGAGCCGGAGGTCTCGCAGCGAGACAGCCCTTGTGTCCCGCCTGCCTACAGCTCTCCGTCACTCTTTTCTCTCTCTCTCTCTCTCTCAGTCCGTGTCTCCATCTCTCTCCCCACCCCATGGCCTCCCGCCCGTCTCTGCCTCTCACCCCCGGCGCCAACGCTCCATCGTGCAGCAATGTCCAGGGAACCGTGGCACGGCCCCGAGGGGAACGGTTTGGTCTCTTTTTGCGGGGGGAACTGCCCTCCCCCTCATACACAGGGAGGAAGGAGGGGACCAGTAAGAGAGTGATGTGCTCGGTGCGTTCGATGGGAGGCAGCTCCAGCACCCCGCTCCCAGCATGTCACTGGGAAATGGTCCCCTCGGTCCGTCCTCCCAGCATGCTCAGAGCAGGGGCTTCCTCTTCTGTGTCGTCTTACCGTACTTAAGCTCAATACGTCTAGGTGGACTTCTTTTTTCTTAAATAGTTTTAGCGCGAGTCCTTTGGACCTCTCGACGCCGCGACCAAACAAATCCTGATTGGCAGCGGGCAGTTGTAACCCAACTGACTCGGTGCCCCACAGCAGGGGAACTTCCTCAGGCCAGCAGTAGGACGACCCAGCCAACAAAATCATCCTCCTGGCCCTGAAAAATCATGGAAAGGGCATTTCTGAAGGGGAACAGAGGCCTTGGCAAGCACCGCTGCCGAAGCATTACTAGGGCAGGTGTCGTGTCTCACCTTCCCTTGGTTGCAAGCGAACCCAATCCCCCCACCCCAAGCCGCCCTCTAGGCAAGTAGCATTGGGGTGATGCTCTGCTGCAACCCGGTGTTGGGGGGCAGCCCACAGCACCTAGAAAGGTACCTGCCATTTATGAAGCCGAGAAACAAGGGAGGAAGAAGCAGGTGGTGACCCAAAGTCTTTGGTGAGAATTTGCCCCACACCTGGCTTAGCTTCTTGGGGGCTGGGTCCATCCCCATCCTCTCTGGCTTCCAGATCTCCATTTCTGTCTGTGAACTTCCCCCTTCTCCCTCCGCTCCTACCCTCTTCCTCTCCTTGAAGAGTTTATTAAATGCATGATACTTTCCCCCCTCCCAAACCGGCTGTGGCTACTTTGCACATCCCTTGGGACACACCAGGCCCCAGATGCCAGGGATGGAGCCCAGTGGAGATGTTCGCATTAAAAGCGGGGCAGGTAACAGGGAGAGAAAGAAAATGATTCAAGTCCTGCAGAGAGGAGGGCTGCTGAAGCAGGCTGTCGTCCTGCTGGGCATCCCAAGGGTGTGAGGACCCTGCACAGCCCCAGGGAAAGGTCACAGCCACAAGGAGGAAGGTACAGTTCTGCTTTACTCCTCAGCTTTTCCTCTTCCTTTGCTCTGTCTAACCTTAGCTGCCTACAGCTCCTGGATATCTGCCCCCTCCCCACAAATCTGGGCTGACTAGGCTCAGGCTAGCGCCCTGCCCTCCAACCATCTCCCAAAGCACACCCATTGTCCACGCTGGCTTGGTGGTGCTGCGAGCAGCTGGTCCCCAGCGAGGGACAGCATTGGGTTGAGACACCAGAAGGCTGAGAGTCTTCCAGGGTGTTTCAAGGAAAGGTCTGAAATTACTTCGTTTTGTTTTGTTTTTCTTCCTTAAACACCTACAAAGGGTCACCAGCTGCTCTCATGGGAGCCCCATAAGGTGAGCCCTTGCGTTACATTTGGTGACCTCCTGGGTGCTGCTGGCATCTCCATAACAGCAAGTTTTGGGACAAAACAAAATAGCCTACAGCCACGGGCTCCTTGCGGCGGGCAGGGCTTTACGAGCAGTAGCAGACAACTTCTCCAGGAGGACACAGCCCTTCCCAGAGGGGAAGGCAAGAGACACAGAAGTGATGTGACTTAGCCCAAGGCCAGAAGAGGTCTTTCCTTGCTGGGAATTTCCCTATGCATGGAAAGACTTGTTTGGGAACCATCATAGATTCTACAGCTGAATCCCACAGCGCCAGCTCTGGTATCTCCAGGCGGTTGCGTACGTACCCCGTGGGGTGAGGAGACGTGGAGATGCCAAAGCAGAGAGAGTGGCGAGAGCACGCAGGATTCGGCGTGCAGGGACGTCTCTTCTCCGGGGAGGTCTTCAGCCAGTTCAAGCTGCTCACCAACACCCTACTGAGCTCCCCTAGCTAGCGCACTGGGCAGGTGCCTCATCCGTGGGACACCCAACTTAGGCAGGCCGGTAGCTGGACACCTCTCCACCCGTTGTTCTCATGTGTTTAGTTTTTCAGTCTCTCCTCGCCCTCCACCCTCCTTGCCACCTCCTCTCCTTGCCAGACGTCATCCATGTTTCTTAGCTCCTAGCTGGGGGAGAAAAAGCAATGGTGGCAACCAGCCTCCAAAACACATACCCCGAGGGATTTTAAACTCCCGGGGGAGCAATGCCTCTTTGGAAGGAGGAGGAAGGACAGTGGGTTTTAACTGAGGAAAAGACACAGGGAAATAAAGCAGAGGAGATGGAGAAGGAAGGCAAGTGGCATGTCCG
This sequence comes from Todus mexicanus, assembly GCA_013389965.1. Classification (NCBI taxonomy): domain Eukaryota; kingdom Metazoa; phylum Chordata; class Aves; order Coraciiformes; family Todidae; genus Todus; species Todus mexicanus. The sequence continues at coordinate 26,937 of WEIS01060111.1, forward strand.
AGAGCCACCTCAGATCTTCCCTCCCTGCCTCAGGTCCATGAGATGGGACGCAGAGGAAGCCCAGCTGGCCTCCCATGCCCTCAGGGTTAGGAAGGCATGCCTTAGAGATGTAGCGGCGTGGTAGGGATGATGAGGATATTCTGTCTTACTAGTCTTACCTGCGCCTTCGTGTATCCGCTCGGTAAAACTCACAGTACGAGGGGGGTGGGTTGGTGGGACGGGGTGGGGGGGTTGTAACCAGTTGCTCAGCTCTGGGAATGGTTTGGAAAAGGTCTTTGGGTGGGTATGGCAAAAATAATAATTATATCATCATCATCCCTGAAGATCCATGTGGCCACCAGGGAGGTGAGGGCTGGGGTTTCCAGGGTTCAGGGGAGGGGTGGGAAGAAGCTCGTGGGTTTTTGGTCTTTGAACCTGCACTTTTAATCGGAGCGATTTGCTGAAAAAGAAACTAACTTCAGACGCCTTTTGGAAAAGAAAAATGCTAATAAAGGGTGGGAAAGGAAAGGGGTTGAAGTTGCCATGCCACCGATTTCACCTTTGTCAACAGTTTTGGAGCCTATTTTTTTTTCTCTTTTCTCCTTTTTTTTTTCTTCTGTTGCTCTATGAAAAAAAAAAAAGGTCATTGACAAAAACCCAACAAAACAAAACACTTTATCAGCAAAATGTTTAAATTATGTAATAAACAAAACAAAACAAAATGATGTCACTGGTGTCATTTCAAAACAGTCCCGAGAGTGAGTCAATGTGAAGGGCTCCAGTGGCTGCACTGCTGGGAGAAACAATGGCCAAACCCACCCAAAAATGGGGAGCTGGAGAAAATAAACCAGTCAGCGAGATCCAGCCAGAAGTATTCACTATTTATTGACCTTCTCCCTCTCAAAATACCCAACTCTGCATCCGTAATTCCTGTCCTTCTGCTGTACCACAGGAGAAGGAACAGGTGTCAGAGGCAAGGCTACATCTCACTTAAGTAAAAGCATACTTTCAAAAAGTATTTGACGCGGTTCCCCATAGAATTCTCATGAAAAAAATTGGCTGCTCATGCTTGGATGAGCACACAATCTGCTGGATCAAGCACTGGCTGGATGGACGGGCCCAGAGAGTGGTGGTCAGCGGAGTTAAATCTAGTTGGCAGCTGGTCGCAAGCAGCTCAGTGTTGGGGCCATTACTGTTCAACATCTTCATTGATGATCTCGGTAAGGACACAGAATGGATCAGCAGTAAGTTCGCAGATGATACCAAGCAGGGCGGGAGTGTTGATCTGCATGAGGAAAGGGAGGCTCTGCAGAGAGATCTGGATCGGTTGGATCAATGGGCCAATGTTAATGGTGCCGGGTCCTGCACTTGGGCCACAACAACCCCCTGCAGCGCTCCAGGCGTGGGGAGGTGTGGCTGGAGCTGGGGGGCAGAAAAGGACGTGGGGGTTCTAATCGACAAGCGGCTGAAGATGAGGCAGCTGTGCCCAGGTGGCCAAGAAGGCCAAGGGCATCCTGGCCTGGATTAGAAATGGTGTGAGCAGCAGGAGCAGGCAGGGGATTATCCCCCTGGGCTCAGCACTGAGGAGGCCACACCTGGAGTGTTGTGTTCAGAGGTCCCAGCAGTTCTCTCCCACCCTGTGAATCTGCTAGTCTGAGATCTCCTTGCTTCCTCCAACCATCAAACCACCTTGAGCTCCAAACCAGCTGGGGTCTTTATTATTATCTTTTTTTTTTTACACTTAAGCAAAACAGTAACAACCTCACTGAGCAGCACCATGGAAATCCTGTGGCTTTACAAGAAGGGGCAGCAGCAGCAGGTGATGCCGAATCTCCAAGCCACAGCAAAAAGCCACGCCAGCACCACCCCCAGCAAGGTGAGGACTGGGCAGGTTGGGAGGACAAACCACGTGAAGCACCACTGGCGTCACAGATCACAACTCATCTGCCCCAGCTGCCTCTTCACACAGTTTGCTCCTTGCCTCCTGAGCCACCGAAGGCGAGGAGAACATGAGGAGGTGGTGGTGGTGGTGACAGCAGGATCAAGAGGACAGAGACTCTAGTCCTTCAGTGCATGCCAGACCAGGAGAGGGGCTCCACAAGGGATGGGGAACCTCTCAGCTGTGAACTTGAGGCTCTGAAGCATGCAGACTCCCAAAGATGGCACCAAGCAACCCCCATCTGCTCCTCAGAAGTGTCTTAGGAAAGGGCTGTTGTGCAGCCAGTAGCACCGTCACACACACAGACGTCTCCTTCCTCCCATGACCAAGGGACGGACCACTTTGAAAAATCAGGGGCTCTCCAGGGCCAGCGTGATGGCGCAAACTTCACCCATCACGCTGACCTTGAGGGTAAGGACCAGTTCGAGACAATCAAACTCAGCCAGTCCTGCGGGGCTGAGGGAGGGCAGCTGAGACAGGGTCTCCTGCCTTCACCACCTGGCAGGTCCTGCAGCCTTTCCAGAGCTGGCTCACGGCAGTTCAATGGCTTTCATGTTGTAACAGCCCGCAGGAAGACTCTTCTGGATGTCCTCCAGGTTCTTAATATCCGCCAGGATCTCATCGATGCTGCTCTCCAGCGTCCGCACCCGGGCTTTCTGCAGCGCGGCCGTCTGCTCCAGCTCCGACACCTCACCCTTCAGCTGGTTGCTTCTGGTTTTGGCTTTGCTAAAATTCATCTCAAGCTGCTTCAGGCCGTCCTCATCCACAGCACCAGGCTGGTCTGTGGCACAGGAGGTAAACAAGGAAGAGGGAAGGAGGCTGAGGGCTAGATCTTTCTAGATGATTCATCCCCATCCTGCTGCCCAGCCTATTAACAGGCATCATCCAAAGTAGCTTCCCTCACAACTCCCAGCACCCCCCACCTGGACCCCAGAGGGGATCTGTCTCCATCCGCACCCTACAGCAGCAGCGCCAAACCTACTCATCAGACGTAGCAGCTCTTCCAGGGCACTCAACGTCTCCTGCACGACCACCCCCACCCGGCCAGCCTCGGCATGGACCGTCTGAGCCTCCTGAGCTGCCTGAAGAAGACAAGGTGGGAGCTGTAAGGTGAAGTCTAGCCCAAAAGTCAACACGGAAACGGGCAAGGCAAGGGAGGTGGAGACCCACCTCCTGTATCACAGCGGCATCCGCCTGGACTTCCAAGAGCTTCCTCTCAAATTCACCATCTACTTCCTTGGCCTCGCGTTGCAGGGTGGCCACTGCCTTCTCCAAGGCAAGGACACCATCGGCCGTCTTGTTGGCTTCCACCCTCAGCCGTGTGATCTCCTAACGAAGGCAAAGGTATTTGCAGAGGGGCAGAGCATGGCCAAAATCAGTTTGGGTGCACCAGGGCATGGAGCTGGTGGAAACTGATCCCTTCTACAGGGACATAAAAAGATCGCCAGACTGTCCTGCACGGTTTTGTCCCACCGCTTGCTCCACCACAGAGTCATTTCTAGGATCTCCCGCACTCATCAGCAAACCCCTGGGGCATTACAACACCCACTCGGGAGTCAAACCCACCAATACAAATTCTGGAAGCTCACAAGCCTGCTAGTAACTGGTGAAGTGAAAGAAAACCAAACACCTCGGGACATCAAAAGGTGGCTACAGAGAGATGACACAGAGATCCTCACGGGACAAACGTGCCTGGAGAGATCCACTCACACCCACTCATCTACAGCCAACTCCAGTATCTGTAAGACCCACTGTAGACAAGCACCAGCCCAGAAGTCAATGCATTACATCCAAAAGTCAACAAATTAGGTCCACCTCGAAGCAGTCAACTATCTCTTCTTCTACAGGTTTCCCGTCCAAGCTCTTTTCTGCCAGAAACAGCACCAAAGCCTGTCCTCACCTGCTGGATCCCCACGGTGATCTCCTTTGCTTCCTCTGCCGTGCTGCTGGCCGCCTTGGATTCGGAAGCGGCGCTGCCCAGGATCCCCTCAGCTCGGTCTGTCTTCTCCCTGGCACTCGTGACCATGCTGCTGATAATCGGGAGCCTCCTCATGGCATCTTCAGCTTCCCTTCTCTTGTCATCTGTTTGCAGGTTAAACCCTGAAAGAAGGCGTGGAACTGAAGCCATGCTACCCTTGAGAGATCCCGGAAGGGAAGGGAAGGAACGGTGTCTAGGTCATTACCCTGGAGGCTCTTCAGGATCTGTTCCACCTCGTAGAAGGTGGAGTTGCCAGCGCTCACGGCTTGCAGGGCAGCGCTCCTGGCAAGGTTGGCTCGGGACAGCAGCTGCGTCAGTGTCTGCAACAGATCAAAGGGACACGACGAGAACGAGCAGATGAAGGACATGGTACGGGAGCATCAGACAGTCCCAGAGCTGTCTGCAAGGAGCCACACTGGGGAAGAAGATCCATCAGCCTGCTCCCGTATGCTCGCTGTTGCCCCTGAATCAAGGCTGCCACCGCCTGGTCTGTCAGCAGAGGCCTATGCCGGTGCTCCTCAACCAGTTCCAGCCATCCCGCCTCATCTTAGCTCCAATCTTTCCAGGAGCTGGTCTTCAACCTGACTACTACGGAGGAGGTGTGCAGGTGGAGCAGCTCCATGCACAAGGTGAGGTCTCTCACTGGCTCCAGAAGACTAACCCCAGGTGGCTGCAATTTGGAGGAAGGGGACTAATCTCCAGGCAGGCAGAGCTACACCAACAGCCTAGAACAGCACATGGCAGCAGTGGTGCCACAGACATCTCACCAAGGTCCCAGCTCACACTGAAGATTACTCAAACCGAAGATGACTCAAGCCATGTCCCCCCAGCCCCAGACAACCTCTTACCACTCTCTCGCCCTCTCCCCTCTGCAGCAGCTGCTTGATTTCTTCCTCCCAGCGCCCCGTGCGGCTCTGCAGCTGCCTGTACTGTGCCATGGAGGTGTCCACCAGGCTCAGGAGAGCACTGGAATCCTGCTTCAGTCGAGTTGCCTCTCCCTGAAACAAAGAAGTGTGATGGCTGCCCGGGAGTCCTAGTATCTCCCTGCTGCTCACTAGGAGCTACAGTGAGCAGTGACGGATGCTTGTCTCATCTTGCTCCTCCTGCCGTGGCCAACCATGGGAGTGAAATGGTGGGAAGATGCAGATCCAACGGGGACGGAGCCCTGGGGAGGGCTGAGCCGCTGGCAGAGTAGCAGGGAGGGCGTAGGGCAGAGCAAGAGGGAATCTCCTGGTCTCACAGGCGCAAAGCCCTCACCTCAAAGGACCCGATGTCAGTCTTCGCTAGACGGGACAGCGAGCTGAGAAGCACCAGGCTGCCTTGATAAGCCTTGTCTGCCTCGGAGGCCATCCCATCAGCCTCAACCTTCAGGCCTCCAGACAATGACTTCAGCGCCTCGTACCTGTGCGGATGCAAGGTTGAAGAGCACAGTTGCAGGCGAGCTGCCAACCTCCCCCCGCAGCACTAACGCCTCCTCCAGCAGGGACTTGGTCGTGCTCTCCAAGGCCCCGCACAGGTTTATCAGGCAGGGAAAGCTGGCTGCAAACCTAAAGCTAAATCAGCCCCCCACCTCCCTCCTCCCTGCTGCGTCCACCCGCGACACGCAGCCTCCACTCACTTGCCGAGCAGCCCTTGCAGGGAGCCGGAGGCGGCCGCATCTCCACTGGCTGCAGCACGCAGCAGCTCCAGCGCCTGCCGCGCGTCCTCCCGCGCCGCCTTCGCTGCTTGGTCAATGGTGTTGGCAGCTTGTGTGTGGCTGCAGAGCACAGAGAGGGGTTCGTGAGAAAGGTTGCCCAGCCAGGTTGACTTCAGCGATCCTGGAGCACAGAATCGCAGCATAGAATCATAGAAGCAGAGAAATGTTTTGGCTGGAAGAGACNAATGCAGCCTCCCCAGTGCAATGCCCAGTGCAGGGGGTCACCCTGCTCCTGCTGGCCACACTGGTGCTGACACAAGCCAGATGCTGGTGGCTTCTTGCCGCCCTGGGTACACACTGGTTCATCTCCAGATGCTTGTCAACCAACCCCCCAGGTCCTTTCCTGACGGGCAGTTTCCAGCCACTCTTCCCCCAGCCTGGAGCATTGCAAGGGGTTGGCGTGACCCAAGAGTAGGACTCAAATCACACCCTCTCAGGAAATGCAACATGCTGGAGAAGGGAACCTACATTTTACTTGTCCCTCCTGCATCTCCCAAGGGTAGAGGAGCATTGAGGGGAGGCAGGTGTTGCCTGTTCCAACCGGACAGCCATGGGCAAAACTCTGATCTCAAAGATGCTTCTAAAGCACACCCAACGCCACCCTCAAAGGCAGGCAAGGACAGCTCTGGAGGGCAGTGAAGCCAGCCCAGCAGCCGCATCTTCCCCTGCTCCAGAGCTGGCACTGAGCTACTGGCAACCTGGTGTCTAGGGAAGGATCCCCAAAAAGGACCTTCTGGGTGCCCAGCAGGATCTCAGTCCCTCTCCTCTCTCTTTCAGGCGATGGTGGGAGCAACTCACCTGTTGGCCAGTCTCAGGGCCTCCTGGGCCAGCCTCAAGAACTGATTCGAGCCCCCAGGAAGGTTGGAAACAGGAATGGTCTGAGGAGGGAGGAAGAAAGGCATGAGCACGCTTCCCTGTCCTCCATCCAACTCAGCAGTGGAAGAAGCAACCACAGCATGCTAAACTTCTCCAGCCCCCAAAAGACCCCTGCTGGCACCAACCCAGGTCCCAGCCCTACAGAAAGGGCCACCAGGACACCTTCTGCACTCACAAAATGAACATAATAACTGGAACACATTAAATTCTTGCTTTCTCCATGGATTTTTTTTCAGCCCTGGGCTAGACTAGGAGCACGTCCCCGGAGGATGCTCTTACCACCTGGCGCAGAGCGGCTCCGCTGCGGTCCAGGTCCAGCCTGGCTCTCTCCAACAGCCTCCGAGTCTCCTGCACCTGCGTCTCGTACTGGCCCCCAAGAGACCTCAGCCTCCCCACCATTGCTTTGACCTCATCCAAGCGGCTCTGGGAGCTGGACCCTTGCCCCTTCATCCTGGCCACGCGGGTCTCCAGAGACCTGTCAGAGGCTGGTGAGAAGGAAAGAAAGAGGCTGAAGAGAAACTCATCACTGAGAAAAGAAGGCAGACAGCAAAAGCCTCCTCTGATACAGCAGAGACGGCCCCCTCGGAGGGCAGCAGGCACGTGGTACCTTGCAGGCTCAAGGCCTCCCCAAGGATAGTCCGCAGCATCTCCTCGGCACGCTGCATCCTCCCTTCCAGCTCCTGGTTCTCGGCCCCGCCGCCAGCTTGCACCTCTGAAAACAGCAGCTCCAGCTCTGCCAGCTGCTGCAGGTACAGGCCCACCTGCAACCACAGCAGACCAGGCCATCAGCCAGTGACACACCAAACCCATGGTGGAAAGAATAGGGTGGGAACCAGGACCACAGCCCAGGCAGAGGATGGACTGCAAACTGAGGGCTTGTTTTTAGATGGGGCCTAGCAGCTCTAGGTCATTGGGTTTTCACAGAATCACAGAATGATTAAGACTTGAAAAGACCTCTGAGATCATCGAGTCCAGCCTATGACCTACCACCACCACTCAGCTAAACCCTGCCACTAAGTGTGGCATCCAGTCTGGCCTTAAACACCTCCAGGGACGGTGACTCCACCACCTCCCTGGGCAGCCCATCCCAGTGTTTTATCCCCCTTTCTGTGAGGAAGAGCTTCCGAATATCCAACCTAAACCTCCCCTGGTGCAGCTTCAGGCCGTGCCCTCTCGTCCTGGCACAAGTTGCCTGGGAGAAGAGCCAGGCCCCCACCTGTCTACACCTTCGCTTCAGAGGGTTGTAGAGAGTGAGAAGGTCTCCCCTGAGTCTCCTCTTCTCCAGGCTGAACAGCCCCAGCTCCCTCAGCCTCTCCTCAGAAGATTTCCCCTCCAGTCCCTTCCCCAGTCTGGTCTCTCTCCTCTGGACCCGCTCCAGCACCTCCAGATCCTTCTTGCAGTGCGGGGCCCAGAGCTGCCCCCAGTGCTCGAGGTGAGGCCTCCCCAGGGCCGAGTCCAGGGGCAGAATTCCATCCCTAGTCCTGCTGGCCACACTATTCCTGACACAGGCCAAGATGCCCTTGGCCTTCCGTGCCCCCTGGGCACAGCTGGCTCCTGTTCAGCCGCTGCCAACCAGCACTGCCAGGTCCCTCTCTGCCGGGCCGCTCTCCAGCCACTCGTCCCCCAGGCTGGAGCGATACACGGGGTTGTTGTGGTTGTTGTTGGCTGAATCAGGTACCAACTCAAAGTTCAGGTGAAGCCTCCATAAACACTTCTCACTTGCATGAAGAGATGCTTGAGGAGGTCAGAAGGAGGTCAGAGAGTCACAGAATTGTTTAGGTTGGAAAAGACCTTTAAGATCATCGAGTTCACCCGTTCCCCCAGCCCTGCCAGGGCACCACTGCCCCGTGTCCCTCAGCACCACATCTCCACAGCTTGGAAACCCCTCCAGGGATCCCGCAGACTCCACCCCTGCCCTGGGCAGCCTGGGACAGGCTGGGACAACCCTTTCCATGAAAAAATTGTTCCTCAGCTCCAACCTAAACCTCCCCTGGTGCACCTTGAGGCCAGTTCCTCTTGTCCTAAGGCTTGTTATACGGAAGAAGAGACCAACCCCAACTGGCTCCAAGCTCCTGAATTTCAGGGAGTTGTGGAGAGCCAGAAGGTCTCCCCTGAGCCTCCTTTGCTTCAGGCTCAACACCCCCAGGTCCCTCAGCCGCTCCTCCCCAGCCTCCTGCTCTAGCCCCTTGCCCAGCTCCGTTGCCCTTCTCTGGCCACGCTCCAGCCCCTCCAGGTCCTGTTGGGAGTGAGGGGCTCAAACCTCAATAAAGGATCTGAAATGCAGTCTGCCCATTGCAGGGCTCTAGTGCTGATGCTTGAGTGGGAGCATAGCAGCCTTTGCCACTCAGTGGTTCTGGGGCTGGCACAGAAGCTCACCTGGGCTTTCACCTGGTCGTAGCAAGCTGGACACTCACTCTCTTCACAGTTTGGACCCTCAAAGCCGGGCTTGCAGATGCAGCTCCCATCGCTCCCGCACTTCAGGGGCTCAGCGCCAGGCGAGTCACAGGCACAGGCTAGAGATCAGAGCAGCACAGGCTCAAAAGAGCCTGTCCTCCCCTCCAGTCTCAGCACACCCTTCCACCCACCCCCTCCCTCTGCTTTCCTCCCACCGTTTAGCTCCACGCTCCAGTTCCTGCTCTCCACTCCCTCTTCCCAGCCTTTTGCAGCATCCCCCTCCCCATCGAGCCACTCTACATCCTGGTGTGAATTCTCCTAACCATCCCAGGCTCTCACCTCGGCACTTGTCG
>WEIS01060113.1:1732-53031 GCA_013389965.1 Todus mexicanus
GCCTCCCCCGACCATACATGATCATCATACTGTTCTTCACAGGTGGAACAGGAGTTTGTGGAGTGTTTTGGAACAGTTGCAGTAACAAAGCAGAGCATGTAAAATGTGCAGGATATTTGGGGCATGGGCTACCCCCTTACTTCCACTCTGTGAGTTAGCCTGAGGTCTGACTTGCTGAGTCATTCAGTATAACGGATTCTTCTCTTTTTATTGAACTGATTTAATTTCCAGTTGCATTTCTACATAACAGCAAAACATTTCTGGGAGACGTTTGTGTGTTTGGTAATACAGTAGTTTGAAAGAGGTAGGGTTCCCCCAACTTCTTTTTTTTTTTTTTTTTTTTCCCCCCATAACTTTATTAGATTNTTTTTTTTTTTTTTTTTCCCCACATGGTACAGTTTTCATTTTTTCCCTGTGTACTTGCCCTGTTTAATTTTGTGGAAGGACCTACAGGCAGCTAAATGAATTGGATTTCTCCCTTCATCCTTCTCTGAAATTAAGAAAAAGAAACAAACACCCCTGTAAAAATAGTTCTTCTGTTGGGATAAAGATCCATAGCCTTGCCATCGACCTTACAGGGACAGGATCTTGTGGTCCCCCAAGAGAGAGGGGAGGTTGAGTTTGTCAGTTTATATACTGGTGCAAAGTTCCTTGCGATAAAAACCTTTATGTTAAGTTAGTTAATTGCCGTGAGTTTTCTGAAGTGCAGCATTAGGGAAAAGTCCCTAAGGACAGATGAAGTTTTTCCTCCCACCCTTGTTAAATGCCGGTTTAAAGCTATTGATTTCCTTCCCCTAGAAAAAGAAAAGTTAACTCCCATCATGCTTCCCCTCTCTTTCTCTTACCTTTCTTTTTACCCTGTGTTTTCATCATTTTAACTGCAAAATTCTGAAAGGGTTGCTGCGAGGAGGAAGGATAGTCTGGTAAGTGTATTTCCTAAAGCTTTTGGCCTTTCAAGGCTTCTCTTACGGTAAGGTTGAGCTGCGCCGATGACTTGGATTGAGACGACAGGGGAGTAGCATGCAATACTTTCTGCTTCCGATAGCTCTTTGTTGATCTAAGAGAGAGCACTTAGAGAGTGGTAGGTCATTTATGTGATTATGAAGAGCACTTGGTTCTCTCTTATTCAAGATGGAAAAATAATAGTTTTTGAATAAGAGGTTGCTGTCAAGATGACATTGAATGTGACTTCTCTTCCCTCTTCATTCCCTCCCCCACTAGAAGAAAAGTGGCACTGGAACTATTCAGGATAGGGCTGGATTTTTCCAGCTCCATATGCCTTTCTCTTCTGTTCTTTGTTCATTTTATTCCTCACCATTTCCTCTGTGTGTAGTGTATATACTTCTCGATGGTGTCTGGGTATTTCTGGTAACTAGAAATTTAAAAATAAATGTAATGCATGTAAGGCTCTATGTGTTGCTTTAAGTCTTGTTTTTCCACTTTGCAGAATTAAGCTGCGAATGTGTGATGTGGTATCTGCTTGGGTGACAGATGTCCATTCCTGAATGATGCTGTGTTCCCTTTGTGCTTTATTTATGGAGTGATTTGCTTCTAAAATAATCTCTTAATCTTTTCCAAACTACATTTCTGTATGTGCTCTTTTTACATATGCCATCATTTAGGGTAATGGGCTAAAAACTGAAATTACTCCTAAAAGCTTTGTTTCTAAAGCTAATCATAGTGATATAACATTGTCATTTTTCATTTGATGTGTCCTTTCAGAACTAGGTTAAGTGTATAGTTTGGTTTTGCTCTGGTGTTTTTTGTGTGTGTTTGTTTCCTGTAGCACTGCCATAATGAAATTGTATTTTAATTTCACTCACTTATCAAATAAAAAGACAACACTAATTTGTCCCTTTTTATGTTAGGTCTGCTTTTATACCTTAGAAAAGGAGCTGCACCCCCAAATTGGGATGCAATTGCTCAGAGCTCAGGGCGTAATAATGTATTTTCTGACAATAATTAACAGTTACTCTAGGATTAATGTCCTTAAACCAGTGCTGAACATCAGTAAACACTCTAGTTCATCATAAATTTACTTTCAGTAAACTTTACCAAACGTGGTTTCAGCTTGAGGAGGAGCTGATTGGTGGGATATGTATAATTCCTTACAGCAGGTAAGGCCTTTTTAGATTCTCTTTGCACTCTAAAGTTAAGTTTGTGTAAAGTGCGTTGAGATTTTCAGGTGTTTGCCTGTTGATAGATTGAAAAGAACTCAGCCAGAATTTTGAAATTCTGTTTCTTGTAAAACCAACTTGTTTTGAGCTTGTTTGGGGAAAGAAAGCACTGGAATATTTTGTGAACTTTCTTTCTGAACTCTTTTAAATATTTTTTTTTTTAATGTGGGTATTAGCAATGAACAGTAATTTGAATTTCTGATTAAGCCACTTCAAAGTTAAATAGGAAGTGCTGAGAACTTCCATGATTTGTAAGTCAACCATCTGAAAATCACAGCGAATCCTGTGCAAACCTGGAAAAGCATAGTGATGCCATTGATTTTCGATTACGAGGCTGTGGAAACTCTTGAAAGTTGGACTTGGCTTCTCATAGAAAGTAACCTCCCTTAACGTTGGTCTTGGATTTAGAATTTTTTGGACAGTAGTGTTCCATGCTTTTTTTATTACATATGAAAGCTCAGGATGAGTCCGGAGTACAGATGATGAGTATTGAGCAATCACCGCTGAACAAAAGCTGTAGTTCTGGCTCTATTAACGGAACTCTTTCTGAAGGCACTTGCTGTGCTGTGGCCCCTGAAGTCCGCAGTTTTTCTGGACATCTGCTCAGCTGCCCTTAGCACCTCACTTACAAAAACTTGGCCTTGCTCCTTCAGTGGCCGCTTGAGTTGTTTGATGCTGGAGTGGGACTGTATTAACATTGCAGTTCGTATCAGAGCGGGCTTTTGAAGCGGCTCTCCCAGTTGAGCCCTGTTGCCATACTTTAATTCACGTTACCCAGCAGGCAAAGAGCAAGCTGAATTCCTTTCGGATGAAATGGAACTGAGAAACGTCCCCCAGGAGCCTGCCTAATGCACTCCAGCTGCAAGCGGGTGCTTGGTCCCTGGGTTATCCCGAAAGACAGCTCTCCAACAGGGCTAGAGCATGGGTGTTGGGGGCTCAGCACTGAGCTCTCCCATCCCTGCCAGTTCCTGCAGAGCCACACCGCTGGCTCTGGCAGGCGGAGCCTTCCCCTTCAATGCAAGATGCTGCTGGGCCGCATCTGGATGTTTTACATAAGGTCTGGATCCAAAGTCCTTTGAAGTCTTTGAATGACTTCCACTGACTTTAATAGGCTTTGTGGCAGGCCCTAATGATTTGGTTGTGATCTGAAAAGGGATGTTCAGAGATTTTTCTATAATGAGGAAATGTTACCTTTTAAAGAACTGAGTTCAAATAGTCTGATCAGTTCTCAAGTGGAAGTGAGCTTCTTGCTATCTCCTGGAATGCTTTTGTCCCTGTCAAAAAAAAAGTCAGAAAATTAGTACTCGTTGCTCAAGTAAGGTCCGAGGTTGAAATTAGCAGAGGAGTTTTGGGTCACGGATTGAAATGCACTGACAAGCAGTGGAGAGATTTGCACAGTGTAGCTGTCTGCTTCTCTCAAAATGGTCTGGTGAGCCCCATGTTCTCCCCAACAGTCACTTTGCTCACAGTTCTGAAGTAAAAAAGGCAGGAGAGAGGAAGGAAGAGCTCAACTTAATGTTCATTCACTAATATTTTTCTCAGGTGAGTGATGACTTAGGTCTCAAACCAGCACTAATTAAAAAAGTCACATTTATTTTAAAAGATGAGGGTGGAATACAAGGCATTTCACTGTCCTACTAATTGAGCAACAAAACTGCAGTTCTTTCTATTTCCTTGTATCTCATGTGTTCCCTTGAAAATTTTCTCTCCTTCAGAAAAGTCTATCAAATTATTTTTGTGTGCCATTACATTTTTTTATCATGTAAGGTATTGTTTGATCAGTATCCAGAAAAGCTTTCCTTTTCCCGCTTCCTCTGAATCCTTTCATGTGAGGTAAACAATCAACTTACTGCTCTGACAAATTCATGTGGACAGGTTGGATCTGTTAAACTTCTGATTCTTTATTTACTCTGTTACTCTGTTTACTTAGTCTTCATCTTCCCTACATTGCAAAAATCTGTACCTATTGTTTTTTCTTTCCAAAACAGATGTATACTATAGTAATGATGTTTAAACAATCTAGGAACAAAGTGTAGCTCCATTTCACCGTTTCATCCCCTTCATTGGGCGCGGGGATCTAGTAGAATGTGCGTTTACAATTATATGTAATTGTGTGTGTCTTGCTGTAATGGTTTGTCTTAATATTTTTATTTGTACATGCGGATGGCAGAATTCATCTGAATTCGCACTGGGACTGATTTATCATTGTTATCCTTGTTTTACATCTGTGTAATTACTTTGAAATCATCGAACTTCAGCAGATAGAAAATGGCAGTAGTGGTGAATTAGCGTTGCACTTTTGATGGTGCTTTTTATTCCGGTTGAAATACTCTGCTGATCCAGGTGAGGATGAAATATCCCAAGCTGTGAGCCGTTTTACTGATTAGGTTCATGCCGCTTATCTGTCAGTACTTCCGTTCTTGGAAGCTCTGTTTAATGCACTGATTTCCGTGTGCCTTGGAAATGCAGAGGAGTGGGAAGAAAAGTTAAAATCAAAATTCCTCTATTTTCCAGTATCTACTAGAAATACTTTGGCTATGAGTTGTAGCCAAACAAAATGGTCCTGGAGGGGTCTTGTACTGTGGTTTTTGGAAGAGGAATTATTCTGTCCATTGTCGTCAAGTGCATTAGCTTTAATGGAGAGGGAAAAAAAAAAAAGCAGAGACCTTCTTTAGACTCTTCTCAATTTTCCCATCTGCTCTGAAGCAATGAATTAGCTTGTTAAAAGGAAAGCATAGGCTGGTGTAACCAGAGAGTGGTTTGTGTTATCAGAAGGTGGAGGGTGTGCTAGTGGCATTCAGAATAAATAAAAAAATTGTGTGGACAAGACACACCTGCAGTTGTGTCTTCATCAACTGTTCACAATCCCCTTGCTCTTCTCATCTCTGAAATCCAGACCTTGGAGGTGATGGAGGGAGACTGGCTGATAGTCCTCAAATAAGCCAGCCCTGTGTACCATCCTATTGTTTCATTTTCAAAAACTCCTCTATCAGAGGGAAGCAGTCACAGAACCTTCATGGTGTCATGCAGATCTGGAGGTTGTTTGATGATCTGGAGGATCTGTTTGATGCCAGGGCTTGATGTTTCCATGGTCTCAGCTGTGTGACTTACTCTCTCATCCCAGGACCTCTGGCTTCCCTGGCCTGGGAGTTACTGGGGCACTCCCAACTTGGCACTGGGAGCCCGTGCGACTAGAAGGGATGCCCCACCACCACTGAATCAGTTCCCCCCGCCCCGTCCCTTCAAGATTAGGAAAGCAGGTGTTAAGTCTCATTTTGAGAATTTATTGTTATCTGTTGCTGACGCTTTAGAGACCACTCTGCTTACCCGCCTAATAGCCAAATGCAAGCTAATAGTCTGTACAGGCCATTGAAGCCTAAAATCCTGCTAATTCCTTCCTCTAATGAAAAATCCCTGATCTCTGTATGTGCCTTGACTGCAGAAGGGCTAATTATGAAATTCATTGTAAGGAAAAATTTCAAACTCATGATTTCTGTGCCTGGGATTTGTAAATAAATAATGCATCTGCGTGTGTACTGTGCGCAAAGTATAGCTTTCATATGTAAAGTTAAATATCCCTGAAGAAATTTAGTTAAAATAGATGGGATTGTAAAACATTCCTTTTGCTCAGTGGATTAATCACTCATAATTTAGGGAATAGGTTGCCTGTTCTGTATGAAAGGTCGTTCATTTTAACCCTTAGGAGAAACATCGTACGTTGTGCTGGTGAGTAAATTTGTTAATAGCTTTGAAGAAATAAGCTTCTTTACACTGTGGAGCGGGAGGTGGGATTCTGTACTGGGTCCTGGGGGCCTCTGCGCTGGGGCCTGGAGAGCCTCCTACTCTGCCCAGCAGGTTATTCTGAGACAGTGTTATCCTTCCATGCCTGGAAATGTATGGGGATGGTAAATCTGGTTCTTTGGGTTTGGAGAACGCCTGTAAGAAACAAGCCTGGTGATATTTTCATTTCAAATTTAAATTAAAAAAAAAGAGGAAAATATCTAAGCAACCAAAGTATTGGGGTAGAGATGTTGCATAAATTATAATGAGCACCAGAGGACACAGGATGTGTTCATTCCCAAGCTGCATGATTATTTCGTGTTGTGAAGGGTTAGCTTTTCAATTGCAAAGCTTAATCACTTTTCAAATGAATATTTCATAACAGTTATTTTTTCATCAAATATACAACGGCGTGCTTATTTTGTGCCTCGTGTGGTAGACATGAGTTTTCAGCAGCTTTAAATTCCTTTTATTTCCCCTCATCTCTTATTCTTGTTTTCAGCCATGGATAGGCAAGAAAATACTTGTGAATGCTTCCTGACGAGTGGCTAAGCTTGTGTCTGAGAGCTAGGAAGAACCCAGAAGTTTTAGTAAAATTAGTCCCAAATTCTTAAAGCATTCTAATTTATTTCATGCAGAGTGGAGCTTACGTGACTGATGTAAAATATTTTAAACTTAATTTAAAATGAAGACACGATTGTTAGAGACCTCTGCCACTACTAGTAAACCCTGCTCAGTGGTACAGCACAGCTGTACTACGCTCTCATTACTTTTTGTTCCTGGGTGATGAAAGTTATCATTAAAATGCAAGCTTAGTATGGATTCTTTTTGCGAGAAGAGTTGGACAAGGAGGATCTATATAGTTGCATATATACTATTCATAGCAATCTGTGTACGTATTTGAGAATTCCCCTGGCTTAGGGCAAGTTTTGGGTAGCAGTGAGGTGGTGTGATTGCCCTGTTAACACGTCCTTCAGACCCTGAATTGGAGGAGTTTCTCTAGCACTGCTAAGTTGGCTTGTGCCTGCTTTCTGGATCTCTTGAGCGCTTTGGCAGATGGATGAAAATTAAACAAACTTGAAGGTTTTGAATTATACTATAACGGGCCAAACTGGCCTGGAAGCAGGAGAAGTGCAAAGCTGGCCTTAAGGCACCCTCTCTTCTTTTTCTGTTCTTTTATTCAAGAATTCCTTTACTACTCACCTGTCCAGTCTATTCAAAATTAAAATGTATTTTTCTTTGAAGTATGCTATGAAAGAAATATTTAGAAAAATATCAAGTGATGTTTTGACTAGACAGACTACTTATTTTTCTTGTCTAGTCATTTTGTGCTTGTACTTTATAATGTATTTTGTAGTGCACTTTGAAGCCTACTGAATATAGCATTTGTCTTTTTTCCTTCAAAACAAAAATAATCAATCTCTAAAACTCATGTAATAACATATGTAAGGCACAAGATAGTCTGGGACTGAGAGTAGTGCAATATATTGTGCCTGCACCCATGTATGCTGAACCGAGGTGTGGCTGTAAAACTGTGCACAGTGGATACCCTTTCTCGGAGGAGTATTTAAGGTGTTGTTTTTCCCAGGCATATACTGGTCCATATTGGACAGCAATGTTCAAATTTAAATGCACTTAAGTCTTTCAAATCTTGGGCAAGCTTTTTATGGTAGTTACCTTCAAAGAGTTAGCTGCTGTGTTTGCCCTCTTCTCCTTTCATGTGTAGCAATGCCATATTTGCCAGGATGGCCTATGTGTTTGTGTGGGTTTTAATCAAGTGCAGGATCTATAAGCTCCTCATGACACAGTTGCTCTTGGCTAGTATTCTGAAATACAAGTTACTTTCCTCTGTCTTTTGCCTATGAAGTTGAAGTTGATTGTGGGACCATTTTAAAAAGTAGTCTTTTTTTTCTGCTGTTCAATTCACAGTTAATATAGAAACCCAGGAGTGGTTGGATACTTTCTGGACAGCATACAGTCCATGCTGTTAAGCTTCATCATTATATACTTGCCTATAAATGTTTTCTTTCTCTGATTTGCAGAATATTTTGTAACAGCCACTCGCCTTGTTTTTCTATATGTGTAGGAGAAACATTACTTTATATGCTAAATCTACTTGTGATCTATCATTTCAAACCTATCTGTTATGCTCTTACAGTTATTTAGTTATTTTTTTTCCACTTTACAGTTATTTATTAAATCTGTGGTTGTCTATACGCTTAAATGTTTTCTGAACATGAAATACAGATATCTCAGATGCCTTGAACACAAATACTTTTCTAGTCAAGCACGTAGATATATGATAAAGGCTTAGGAGTTACTGACTCTTAACTTCTTATGTGGTTGGTGGTCGTAAGCTGCAAGACCAGTAGCATACGCTGTCACGTGGGGAATTCAGGCTTTCTTCAGAATTTCAGGTTGTTTAGTGTGTAAAACAATCTGCAGAAATAGTTGTCTCGCTGTTCAGAATTCGGTAGTTGTGGGTTGCTATTTTTAGCACTCTGATGATATAAACAAAGTAGAGTTAATCTATATGACCTAAGAGGGAGGGAGCTGACCTCACAAACATCAACGAATTTCTTCTCACAACAGTCCTGGGAGGTAGGAAGTTGTATTATTACTGTCCCTGCTGAGTATCTATGGCACGGAAAGATTAATTGATGTGCCCAAGGTCGTAGAGGAAGTGAGAGGCAGAGATGGAATTGCATCCAGATACTCTGCATCCCAGTCAGATGCCTTAATCACAGGTCCGTTATCCCTTAACATTTTTGATTTTTTTTGCTTAACTAGGTGTTTCTCGTGTGATGTCTTAAAAGCCTTATTTTGCCTTCTTACAATCCTTACCTAGAGTGCCATTTGTCCCGAAAAGAAACTTATAGAAAAGGGGGGTTTAGGGACATAATGTTTAAGCGCCATCTGTTATTTTATATATATTAATTCCAAGATCATAGATAGTTGCACTTTGCTTCATCACGTAAATCAGAATGCTGAAAATGCAATATAAGCAAAACGTTGTTTTGGGGGTTTTAATTAATATATTTTCCCCCCAATGTTTTTGTGGGAGAGAATTCATCACAAGAAATGATTAAACTGTCAAAAGAATATTAGCTGTTAGTGGTGTGTTGATTCATTATATACCTTCATGTGTTTGGAATCATTGTGCTCCACAGTGAGTGGGCGATGGGGCTGTCCGAGGGGAGCACGGCCGTGACCATTAGCAGCTGATTAAAAGGGAAGTATATGCAGTGAGGAACTACTCATAAATTATGTCCTTCCAGCTGGAGTTTATCTGCATAAAAGAAGCTGCCAGCATCCTTATTTGTTCATTTGGCACCTGAAAGCATGTGCGTAGTCAAAAAGCTTTAGGTAGGAGTCTGTAATAAGTGTCTCCACGCACTTGCCTTGTACCTACTGCAAGTACTTAAGCTACTCATGGAGGACTTCATCCCACTGTGAGCCCTGTGAGGGAAGTGGATGTAGTGCAGCTGGCGGGACTGGCCCAGGTGCTGGCCTGCCCCTGAGGTCTAACTGCTTGCAGGGCCGTACAGGAGGCCCAGTCTCTCCTGTCCAGAAAGTGAATGATTTGACTATGGGGAAATCTGCATTCAGTCTTTGCAGCTCGTGGTCAAAGTGGGTTTTCAATCACTAGCCCAAGGCACGCACTTAATATATAGAGTACCTTGATGTGGTGCCCTGCTTTGCCACAGACACGTTTGAACCTCAAAGACATCTCCTAGCTCTATAGATGTTAGAGAACAATATATCGAATGATTTTTTTTTCCTTCATTCAGTATTTATATTCGGTTTCCTTTTACACTAAAAAGAAAGTACTGAAAAGTTACATGAAGTGAATTCAAGTCAAAGGTGTTTAACGTATGTGAAGGAAATGAAGCTTAGATTTCAAGCAGTGATCAATGAAGTATAGTATTGTATGATCATTACGGAGCAATAAAGCAGGAAAGGAATTATCACAAGGATGTGTGTGTCATTCATCATACCCTTTTAATACCTCTTTTTCTTGCTTGCTTTCTTTTTATTGTCTCCTGTGTTTTATATTCTTTGATCCTATATATGGGAATGAAGTTCCCTCCTCCTCTCTGACATTTTCACCTACTGTTATACAGTGCCAGCTTAGAAGAGTACTTCAGGGGAAGAAAGTCTATATACTCTGTGCTTTAAAACTTTGAATAGAATTTAAATACCTTACACTTCAAGTTTTTTAAATTTTGTGAGAAATACTGCTATGTCGCATTTATTCTGAGCCCTGTCAGGATGTCAGTGGCTTAGCTGAAAAGCAAACATTGAAAACTGGAATCAAGCAACAGCATTGTATTTTTTGGTCTAGATTTGCTGTAAGTGAAAAATTTCATAGTATCAAAACATATTGTACGTTACTCTGGGAGGACAACAGAGAGAGAAGTCAGGGTTTCTTTAATTCTGTTTTCTTTCTGCCCTGATCATTGACCAAGATTGCCGAATGTTTATCCTGGTATACCATACAAGTGTAATTAACTGCCCATGAGTAGTTCTGTGTGTAAAGAGGCTTGAGCGCCTGAGATGAAAGAAGCGATGCTATAAATGTCTTCTTATGGCCTCTCAGGCCAACCTTCCCCAAATTTTGGCACGCTTTGCTTAGATCTGATACCAGTTTTGTCCAGTGAAACTGGACATCCATGCCTGAATCTCATCAGTCATTCTGTGGAGGCAGTCTGGTTAACAACAGTAATAATCAGTTTAGGGTTTGCAGCATTATCTTAAGCAATGTGAACTACAATGTAAATTATTAAAGTTTCTGTTTGGTGAGCAAATGCACAGGCCCATTCTCAGAAGAAAGGGTGACTCAGCTGTATCCTTGAATTGATGTATCGGGCTTCAGTGACATTCTAAGATTTGACGACAGGCCTATTAAGGAGAAAAAATAGTAATTTATAATTTCTGGGATAAATGAATATTTACTATTATGCCCTAGAAGCTGGGGTTTTTTTGTAGTAAATAGCATTTAAAAGATATTTACAGCATCATTTCAAATGAACAGAACTTTGAGAATCTGCCTTGAAATGTTCTTAATTAAGATGCAAAGAAATTTATCTCAGTGCACTGTATAGATATTAATCAGCGTAGGTGGAAAATGGGAACATACATGATTAGCAATAGTATTTTACCTTCAAACCTTGGAAACAGCTTAAAATGAAACACTCTTAAATCCCTTGTCACCTCCAAACAATATAACACACAATTTTGACTCTCTAATTACCAAGCCTAATTTGTTAATTTCAAAGGGGAGCACAGCAGCCTATAAAGGCTCGCAGGACTCTTTGGAAAAGAGCAATGTGGTATAATTAAAATGATCAAGTGGATCTAATTCCAGTTGGGAGGGGGGGGGGAAATGTCTTCCCTCATAAGGTTATTTCAAATTGAATTGGAGTTGGCATATATAGCCTTTAATGAGGTAACATCCCTAGATAAAACATCTGACTTGCTGTTTATTTTAGTCTACGTTTATTTGCAGGCTTGTATAGTAAGAGAGCTGAGTCTAATGGTCCTACCAACCTGAGTGCTGCTTCCAGCGTAGCAACTGGCCTACTGCGCAGCTTTGGGAGAGTGTTATGCTCTCAGTGGTGAAATTGGTTTATGTATGTTTCTGATGCATCCATCCACTTAGACAGTTATGCTTGAGAAAACAAAAAATGTAGAAGTCATACTCCTTGTATCCCTTTCCATGGGTAGCAGTGGTGAAAGCATTAGAGACACCGTTTCCTTCCACTGTTTGCCTCCATGGGTAGCTATGTCCGAGACAGAGTTAAGTTTGGACAGAATTTTCATAGTAAATATTTTTCAGCAGTATTTTTCTAAGCTATTACAGACGTGATTTTCCCATGGGCACTCATTTTCTAAAATGTTACTGTTCATTTAGGGGCTGATAGTCCCTGGCTGGGGAGTGGGTTTGGTTATTTGCTGGATTTTGCAATGTGAGGGGGTGGTCTTGCTTTGGTTTAGTGTCCCACCTCCCCTCTATCCTAGATTAATTAATAAGCATCATTTTGGCCTTTAAACTCCTGTATGAACATAGCTCTGTCTGTTCTGTGTTAAAAAGATAAATACCTAATCTGGATAACTTCCTAATCAAAACACTTTAGGTTGACTACAGTAGAAGATTTCTTGTTTTCTTTTAACTCTTCTGGGTGTTTTATCTTACAAAGCCCTGTAATAATAAAGCCATATGAATCCTCAGCTTATTATTCATATTCCTCAGTGTGCCACAAAGGAGGCATTACAGAGCCTTGCATTTTAAAATAAAACATTCTGTGAAGAGGATGAAGTTTCTCTAGCAGAGAACCTTGATGTTAAATGCACATGGCTTTTACCCCAGGGATGAAGTTTGAGGATAGCAGTGCAGCCCTGCTTTTGTTTCTGAGCAGACCTTTACGCTTACACCCCCGCCCTGTATTTGGCCCATCTCCTAATGGAGTGGGTAGGCTGTAATTAATAGATATTTGAGCTCAGAGGAGACAGAAGTGAGTGCCTGACAGGTGCTTTCCTTCTTAGCTCAGTGGTGGGTTTGTGTGGAAAGGCAGTACTGATTCTGTGACCAGTTGGTATCACCTGGGAGAGCAGAGGTTAATGTTTCAAAGGAAGAGGAAAAGCTGTTTGTATGCAAGTGACATTGAAAGGAGATACGAATATTTTAATACCTGTGGTCAAGGCCAGTGGGTTGTACTATACACACATTCCATTTTGGCTGGACCCCTTCTGAGCGCCAGTTGTCTGGAGTGGGGAAACGTAGCAGAAGTCTACATTAACAAGTACATTATAATGCTTCTTTCTTCTCATGTACATAGTAAAACTTTTATAAAAGAAGGGATCGGAAAGAATTTTGTAATAATACACAACCTCTTACTGTTAACCACCTTCGCAACCTGTTGTTGCCTGTGATGTCTAAGGTGATTGTAAACTACTACTATGTTTCTTACACAGATCAGCAAATGTACGTCAGCAGAATTATAAACATCTGTAAAGGTTTTAGGATCGTTCCAAATATTCTTCGTTGATCTCGAACAATGTTAGCTGCATTTGCAATAAAAAACAAATCAAGAGTAAGCATGAAGAGGAACCCTACTGCTTATGTGGTGGGGTTTTTTCACCTTTCTTGGCTTGCTTCTATGGTATCACACTCAAGAGAGACACAGTTAAAGAGGTGATGATTCTGTCTGCAGTGTTCTGAAATAATTGCTTACTCACTACTCAGTAAAAAACTAAAATAGGTAGCTGCAGTAAAACAAAAGTAAGAGGGGAGAATATTAGTAAACATTTCTAATATGCTAGTCCTGCATCCACCAGCCATTTATTAGAAGCCTTTGATGTCCAATGCTCTCCAAATTATTCATATCAAATGCTTGAAAAGAAAGGAAACAGTTGGATGGAGATGGAAAGTGCAAATTATGAAACAAAAGTATAAAGTATCTCTGTATAATTCAGTAGATACAATATTCAGTGGATTTATAATTCAGCTGCAGATCTATAATTCAGTGCAATGTAATTATTTTGTGAACTCTGTATTTTTTCATTTTTTGTGTGCAATTCGATGTAGGTAATAACAAGGATAACATTCACAACTCTGCATCTTAATGGTGTAAAAGCACATACTTGTTGATAGGAAAAGTGCCGTGTAAAAGTGGATTACACTAACATTTGAAATATTTTTGTTTGTTTTCTCTTTCTTTAACATGTCTAGCAACTACTGAGCCAAGTCTGTAGAAGCCTTTACCCTCCTAGGTCAGATTCCAGCAAAGCCGTGTTGCTTTTACAGAATAATGCCATACGGCAAACTGACTCAGCTTTAAGCACTGCATATGGTCCCGAGGGGAGAAATTACCCATCCAAATGACGGGTGGATGGCAGGCAGGCAAGTTAGGATGTAGCTGCAGTGTGCTCATATTCTGTTTCACCAGGGCTGCAAACATTCAAAATAGCTGCTTGGTGTATTTGAATTTGATCCTCATAACAGTAAGGAGCATGTGGGGATTGGAAATAAAATAAGAACAATAGCGATTTCTCTTTACGCTGCTTCTGTAAAGTACTTCTGATACATTGAAGGGAATTAATGTCTTTTGGCATGGTTTATTTCATTTTCCAGAGTGGATCTGGTAAGTGAATGGGAATCAAATGCAATTATAATAGCCCATTTGTCTTTCCTAAATAAAGTTTGGTATGCTCCTATTAACTCGTATGTCAGTAGTTGCTTAGTTCACATGAGTAAAAGTCAGTTTATAATAGCTAGGAATTTGACTTTATTTTCTCATACTAGAGGTTTTCTTGGGAACCTACAGCCATAAAGAATCCTGGCTGAGTTTCAGTCCATGTTAAATGAGAACAGCGGAAAGTGAATTTACACATTCTGTGCATTGAAAGAAACAAGAAGTAAATATGAAGCACTAAATGAAGTGTTCCAGAACAGAGAGAACATTTTTTGGAGGAAAAAAAACCCCAGCCGTTTTGTTAATTTGACAGTTCTATAGCATATACTGTCATTACCGTGAAATTTGTGTAAAACCAACACTGTCGTTTGGTAAGTTCATTAGCTGAAGTGTGTCAGTGGTAGCTGCCCTGCAGTCCTGTAGTGCTCAAATGCTATCACTTGTCCTACCTTGGGTTTTTTTGTTGTTTTGTTGGGTTTTTTTAAATAACTGTTTGACCTTCTTGCTGTACAATTATAATTTGGGGGAGCTAACAAGGTCTTTATTAGTTGTCTAAAGAAAAATATGCTTAAGTGAGTGGCGGAGTCAATGCAGTTGTTGAAGGACAAGGGTGGAGTTGGGGTGTTTGTTAGAGGGATGAGACTTTGAGCATGGAGAAAGCAGTGAAGTTCTTCCAGGAGGGCTGCTGAAATGTGAGAGGTTCAGTGGTGGCATTGTGATTTCCTCTCCTCCATCTATTCTCTCCTTGGCTGGTCCTCTGCAGCTGTCTGGAGGCCACAGTGCAGGAAGCCTGCTCTTCAGTGCTGGGATCTGAGCATAACCATCTCTCCAGCACCCCTGCTGAGGTGCACCCATGCTTCATCTTTGTGGTAAACCCTTATGAAGCTGTGAGATACTGTGCCATGTTTCCTCCTGTCACAGACATGACTAAGTCTTTCAAGTGATCTTTGCGTCGAAGAGCAGTTTATTGAAGAATTGTTATGCTGCTTTGTTTTGCTCATGTGCGTTTTAATGTCCTGCACATCCAGTCTTTATTTTTATAACCAGGCATACTGACAAGTTAAACCCTTGGCTTCAGTTTCGTGTATAGTAATGTTGACCAGGGAAGTGATCATCCCCCCTGTACCCAGCACTGGTGAGGCCATACTTCAAATACTGGGTTCAGTTTTGGTCCCCTCACTACAAGAAGGACATTGAGGGTCTGGAGCATGTCCAGAGAAGGGCAGTGAAGCTGATGAAGGGTCTAGAGAACAAATCTTAGGAGGAGTGGCTGAGGTAACTTGGGTTGTTTAGTCTAGAGAAAAAGAGGCTCAGGGGAGACTACTAAAAGGAGATTGTAGAGAGGTGGGGGTCAGTCTGTTCTCCCAAGTAACAAGCGATAGAG
The DNA here is from genome assembly GCA_013389965.1 of Todus mexicanus. Taxonomy (NCBI): domain Eukaryota; kingdom Metazoa; phylum Chordata; class Aves; order Coraciiformes; family Todidae; genus Todus; species Todus mexicanus. Next base: position 17,269 of record WEIS01060113.1, read on the forward strand.
CAAGAGAAAATGGCCTCAAGGTGTGGCACGGGAGGTTTAGTTTGGATAGTGGGAAAAAATTCTTCACTGAAAGGGTTGTAAAGCATCGGAACAGGCTGCCCAGGGAAGTGATTGGGTAACCATCCCTGGAGGTATTTAAAAGATGGGGAGATGTGCCACTTGGGGGCATGGTTTAGTGGTGACCTGGCAGTGCTGGGTTAATGGTTCGACTTGATGATTTTGAAGGTCTCTTCCAACCAAAAACAATCCTGTGATTCTATGAAATTGGTGTAACTGGAAAAATACTGCACATTTGGACCAACTTTTTCAGTTTTCACTGTTCATTAAGGTAGCAACCTTTTTCCTGAACTTCATATGCTGTGGTTCCAGTGAAATGAACAAATTTCTGAAATAATGACATCCTATGCAAAATAGATATTTAAAAATATAATCTATTTAGTGAAATGTTGTTTATTTTAATAAGCAAAATTTTCTAGCCACTGAAGTATCAAACTTAGGCTGTAGTAATCATTCGGAACCCTTTTTTCTCTCCCCGAGTTGCACGCTGCGTGATTCTTTCAAGTGCTTGTGGTACAAATAATTGCAAATGCAAATTATTTTGATTCTTTCTGCATCTGTTGTTGCATTGACCTCCTGTGTTATCTGTACCTGTTCTCCTTTTGTGACAAAAAAAAATAAATACTTGGTTCTCTAATTTCAATATAGCGCCAGCTTGAAGTAGTGTATTTTTTGCTTATTGAAGTAAGGCTAAAAGCTGATAAGAGAAGTCTTTAAAATCCTGGTTTAGACTGAGTACTAGATTATATGCTTGAAAGGAAGTGAATAGGTATCTTTTACTGATGACAACCAGGACAGATGGAATTCACTTTCCAGGCTAACCTAGTTTTTCAGGTTGCTTTCAAAAAATACACTGCACTTGCAACGATTCAAAGATATTACTGACCAAATCCATGGAAAGGAAACTGTTGTATAAAAGGCACAACAATAAATGACTGTTGAAAAAGAAATAATACCACTGTTTTTTTATGTTGGGGTTTTTTTTTTTCCTTAATTTGATTTCATTTACTACTTAAACCCATTTCACTGGAACCTCAAAACATCTCTCTCTAGACTGTCCTGGGCTTTTCAGTATTTTATTTAAATTTTAGACAGATGGTGGAGGGAGAAAAGCAAAGCTTTCTGTATAAATTGCAGAATGAGATGGAGGAATTTACTAGTTCCTGTTCTGGTTTAATATCTACATTGAAAACCCCTACATTTTAATTTCTAAGCATTTTAAGTTCCATTGGCTTACTTATTATCAAATATCGGTAATGTCATGTATTCATAGAGTAGTTGATGCTTAATATACATACTAGTTATGATGAACACTGGGTGACTGATAACTCTTTCCTCTTTCTCACCTTGAGAGCAGACTGGTAATTGTCAGAGCTTTTCATTTGTGTGTTTCTGTTTTCAGTCAGGATTCACCTAATCAAGATTTGTGTGTGTTCGATTTACATACTCCAACATTTCTGAAAGTCTAGGTACAGTGAGCATGGCACAAAGTCCACTTTCTGGTTTTTTAAGAGAAAGGGCTGGGTACTGTCTGGACTCTTGAATTTACTTTGTGTCTGTCTTCTCCCTCATAATTAGCGGGAGCTGGAAGAAAGCTATTAGAATCTCTGTACTAGAGATACTGCCTTTCACCTCTTCTAAAGCTGGTACTACTGGTCTTTTCAGGAAAGCTTGAGATTATTAAGCTCATTCCTGAAGTGTATTGCATAAGCAATAAAACTAGGCTATCATGTTTCCAGGGGAGATCCACCCTAGAAAAGCACATCTGTCTACGTCTTCTGATGTCTTCTGTTTGTCTTTGGACAGTCCTGCATAGTTGATGGGTCTGTTTGATCCTTACCCTACCCTACCCTACTATGTGGTCCTTATTTTCGAAGTGTTAACACAAATGCTGGACAGTTGTGCTGCCAGACCTTCATTAGATGATTTCTAGTATGTGTAACCTAGAGGATGGGATCTTGAGCAGATTGCTTTAATGGTCAAGAGAATTAGGAGCCTGGTTGTCTGGGCCTGGTGGTGAATTCACAAGAACGTTCTTTTGTGTCTATCTGTAGAGAGCTTATTTATTACTAATATTAGTAAGTCCCTTTTGGACAGGTGTTATGACTATTCACTGAAACACAGGTGTGCTTTTCTGCCTCCTTCTCAAAAATTTTCCGAGCTGGTGGTTCCTGTGAAGACTTGGTACCTTTGTCTCAGCATTTTGGTGACGAAGGCAAAATAGTGACTGACTGACTTGAGTAACTGTTCTCTTTGCTAGGGTTGTGATACAGTTGTTGAGAAAGGAATATTCTTTTCGGTAAAATGCACTTGCCAGCAGACTGAGAGAAATTACACCTTGAAAGATACATTTCTGGTGCATGTGGTTTACATTTAGCTGACCACAGATTACAGTTCAGGGGGGCTGAAGAGCCACTTTGAACTGCAAAATTGTACAGTGTCTTTTAAAGATATCAGGAATCTCTGCCTTGACATTTACAAGCTAACTGCTGTTCAAAGGATATTCCTCACCTTGAAGCAGGGATTATGTGAACATCTCCTGTTGCTCAGCGGGGTAGTGGTGTGTCTGTGCAAGTAAACCAAACAAGGGTCTGAGAACATCTTTCCTAAATTGGATCGCTTCTCCGTATTGGACAAATTTGAACCTTCCTGTTCCAGGAAAAGAAACAATAACATCAAATTAGGTAATCACCTCTTCTAAAACGTACCTGTTTAGATGATATCATGTTTGGAAGAGCCAACTCCCCACTACCCCAAACTTCCACACCCCAAAGACGAACAGGAAAGGGAAAGGCGACAACTTACACAGTAATAAGCAATATCCTTAGTGCCACAGGCAGCTTAAATAACTTGGCTGTTGAACTTGTTTACAAATATAGAAAGGTGAAAAGGCCAAGACTGCTCGTAAAATCCCTTTTTCCTATTGAGTAGACACTGCTTTGTTTCAATCGAGACAGTCATCCCATGCTGTGCCTTAATCCTAGACAAGAGCTCTGACACCATCCTGTGTGTATAGGGCCCGTAAGGCAAACTTACCTAGGACACTGAAGTAAAGGCGGGGAACCCAAACAAAAATACCAAATGCCCTAAACCCTCCTTTTTATTCTTCTTTTGAGGATTAGGAAAAATCAGAATTCATGTTATTTAAATAGATAGCTCTGGATCAGTAGCACACAGGCTGCTCCCCCACCCCCAATATTGTTAACATAAAATACCAATCAGCTGTATCTACCTCAACTCTTGAAAAAAAGTTGAATTTGTTAAAAAATAAAAATGAAATATATATATATTTTAAAATAGAGAGGTTTCCACTGCTTGGTCTGTGCACATACTCTATGAGCTCTTGTTAGTGCTGACATTTCCCTGCGTGAATATTTTATGTGGACATTGTATAGTGGCCAACACTTGACTTTCCTATAGTTGGTACTTTTTAGCTCTTCTCCTCAAATGGTTAGTTTTCCGAGATAGGAGAAGGAGCAATACTGTTGATGGGTGCTCCCGCAGTCAGCTTTCCTGTGAATCTACGATGAATTGTAGGAGCTGAGTGTAATCCATGTAGCTGCTTTGCTGTTCCCAGCCTCTGTATTTTTAGACTGTGGCTCTCTATATAAATTCCATCCAGGCAGTATTACTCAGAGGCAGGGCATGAAAAAAACTTCTTACCAAATACACATTTTTTTTCAGACTTCCATTTCCATCCATACAAGGACCTTGGGGTTTTTTTTTTATGGTCAGCAAAACACTGAATATGTGCTAATGCATGTTGTGCCTTTTGTGCTTTAAGATTTTAAGCTGTGTGATATTTTTAGAGTGAAGAGGTGGACAAGAGCTTTGTCTCCTGTTCAGATAGGGAAGTTCAGCATATGATTTTTTCCAGTTACAAGTTTACCATAGGAAGAAGTAGGTAGGACTAGCAGATTGGTGCTAGCCTTCTCCTGAGTATTTAGAAAAATAAATGGCAAAAAGGAGGAAGAAATCTGAAAATCCTGAGTAGTTGTGGCAGTTTATATAAGGAAATTTAAACTTCAGAAATGTAAGGAAATGCGTGCATGTTTGCTAGAGACAGTATAAACCTTAGGAGACGCAGAAATACATCTTTGAAGTGTAATTGCAAAGCAGTCTTCTCCCATTTAATTGATATTTAAACATTGGCTAACATGGATCTTTGCCATTTAACTGACATTAACGACCTTGGTTAACTTGGTTTTGAGCTTTTTATTTTATTACACTGGTTTGTTTGTCTTATGTTAATTTCACTTTAGTGCTCGGATCCTTGTAAAATAGGGTTTTTTTCTTTTAAAAAACAAACATCAAACATGCAGAATATCTGTTTTGTTTTAATATTTAAACATTTACACACATCTTGGGCATAATTGTATATGCATTTTATAGCATGAAAAAGCGAACCATATTGATTGTAAATCCTAAACATCTGTACTGCAAAACAAAACCATACTTTTTTTGTGCACCTTGCTTTTTCTAACTTTCTTCTCATCATACTTGAAATATTTCATTTTTATTAAGTAATTTCTGGCATTACTTTTGACTTATTCCACACCTTTGTGGGTTTTAATTTTTACTTTATTCCTTTAAACCATTTCTCTTTTTTCCCCATCTGTTCTCTGCATCGATAACTTGTTTGGAATAAACAAACCTTAAAACAGGCTTTTTGACCACAAGTCTGTTGCTTCTATAACCACGTAGGTGCAACGTGCAGTGTGCAGCAGCTGAGGGATTCTGCTGGAGCAGAGTGGCCTCTTCAGGGTCCATGTCCTGCCCACTCTTCCACAAGGCATGAGCGTGTGGTGCATTTCCAAATCTGTAGTTACTGTCCATGGACACATGGTCACCTTGGTACTTTGCACTGTCACTGTAGCCCTCGACAGAGGAGGGTAAATGACTCTTGGTGCATAGCAACTAGTCCATGCACCCACCAGGGCTGGGCACTGGAATGATGCTTCTAACTGGTTTTGGAACTGCCAAAGAGAGAAATGCTTTCTTCCCTGAACTCCCTGTACCACCTGTACTGCATTTATGTCAATTAGCTGTTAATGACAGTGGCAGCTATATCTTAGATGCATTGGAGTACCATTGGCAGAGTGTTTCCCCACGTACATGAGTCAGTATTCTAGTTTTTCGTTAAAGTGATCCATATGTTTAGCTTTCCTGGTTTTAGCAAGCTTTGAGATTGTCACAGTATTTTAATCAACTGGGAAAGCGTTCACTGCAAAGGAAATGACTACACATAAACCTTTTTCACATCAGCAGCAACACTCTGCTGCCTCAGGACACCTGGAAATGGTGCTCATTGTGCTGTCCAGTGGGAAGAAATGTTCCAAGATCTGCCAGGCAGAACTAAACACAACCTCATTTCTTTTCTCTCTCTCTCTCTCTCTCAGTCATTGTCTTTATCCATCAGTAATCTCAACTGCAATTGAACTTCTGATAATGTATTTGCATTTTCATTGAATCTTTTACCAAATATTCTTCACCCAGGGTTTTGGGAGGATTGGGTGAGGGTTTTTTGGTGATGGATTCTTGTATAGAGCTGTAGTTACAAGGCACATGGAATAGTGAGAAGAACACACATCAATGTGCTGTTCATTTGTTGTACAGATTTTGGTTGTGATGGAACATCTGATGAAGTTGCCACACAACAGAGCAGCTGTATAGATGCCTGAAGAAATTTCATGCTGTGTCATTTCTCTTCCTTTCCTCCCTGTGATCTTCCACAAGCTTGGTCTACTAAACTGACACAAACCCCCCGTTTCGATCTGTTTAGACACTCAGGCATGAGGATGTCATGTTTGGACATGTTGAACTAGCTGTTGTAGCAGAAAAGTCATGAAAACTAAGGACCACTGTAGACAGCTAGATCATACAGGCCTTTTCATAGATTGATTGCGCGCAGTCTTAAAACTGGTTGCCTTACCTGCACCTGCTCTGCTCTGTTTGGATAGCTGCTCCAGTATTTGCCCAAACCCATCTCTTGTGTAGTTTTGCTTTTCTTTCTATACGTTTGCCTTTGAAGTAGAGTATCTGCTGTCTTCACTGTGAGCTATTGTCTGTCAACACTAATTAGGTTTCTGAAACAAGAAGGAATTCGATTGCATCTGGACGGAGCATTTTGAGTGATGTAACTGTGTTGGTCAACTCTGTATGTTTGATGTGTCAGTGGGTGAGAGCTACTGTATTTTTTGTTGTTCCTGTGTCCTTGTTTCCGCATGAAAGGTGTGTGTTTCTGTTCTGTTGAGTTTGTTCGCCTTTGTTAGTGCTGCCGTCAGGCTTAACTAGGTCAGTGTACTAAAAACAAACATTACATGGCACAAAATGTGAATGTACAGATGTCTTCTGCACTTAATACCCCCCTCCCCTCCCAAATCCAAACCAAGAACCCTAAACCCTTCCATTTGAAGTTGTTTCCTTGACTGTATTCATAAATTCATTCAATGTTCTCTGTGTTGTAGAATAAATTAATGAGTGAGATCTACAGATGACACATTTCTTCAGAAATCGCTTAGCCATGGGCGTTGAGTTCAGTCGTGTATCAGAAACTACATTTATAAATGACACCTACAATTCATAAATATGTTTATAAAACATGGGGTTCAAGCTTAACTGATGAAATCCCACAAGTGTTAAGTGTGGAATCCTAATCACTGTTTACCATCTTTATCTGGTCTACAGGGCTTTTTAAGTAATTAACTCTTTAAAACAAATTCTCTCACTGAATAACAAAGAACAAAAGTGTCTGGAGAGCACCTGAATCGTTCTGTTTCCTGATGGAGAAGTGTCCATGTTGCAGCAGTGAAATAATGCAAAGTTTAGGGAGAATACCACCGTTCAGATTTTTTGTTTGGTTTGTTGGGTTTGCAAGGAAAACCTCTTTCTGTTGAAAACAATTGTTGAAAGACATTTTCCTTTTATAACTACGGTATTTTCAAATGCTGTTTACTTATGTTTTAGGTACCTGTGTTTTTATTTACTGAAGAGTTGCTTTTGATTTTGGACATACCATAAATAAAAATGCTGTTCCTGGTCTAAGACTTGGAGTTACAATAAATTCTTTACTCCTTTATCTTGATCTTATGCTTTCTGGAAATTCTTAACGAGAAATAGGTTTTCTTTTTCAGGAGATAGTAAGTTTTTTGTATACATTTTGATGTAGTTTGCTGAAGCAATGTCAAATTGTCTTTAGGAGTAGGTACTGGCCACTTTGGCTTACGGTGTTGTACGCTGCCTGAATAGATTTGTAGTTCTGTTTTTCATGTATTGTAAACAGGTATTTCATGTAACTTTGGGAAAATGCATCATAAGAAAGCCCTCCTCAACATGTGCTTACATTAGAGTACAAAAATCACTGTGTTTAAATGTAAATAAAATAGCCAGTTTTGAGCTGGATGAATAATTTGTAAGCTGTTCTAGACATCTCGACTCAATGAAAAGTTCAGACAAGCTTCACTGCAGTACTTGTTACTTGTTTTCTTTTTTTCTAATGTTGTATGTTGACTTTTATGCACTAAATATGTTTTCCAGTTAAGGAATCTATGAAATTAGTTTGAAGCTGTATTAACTAGTTTGGGACTATATTTTGGGGGATCACTGCCAGAAATCAAGAATACTGATTTAAAGATCTCTTGGTTGGTATAAGGTCAATTTTGAGTTCCAATACAAATTTACCTATGAAAATATAAATTAAAGTTGATACTCAGCATAGTGCACAAGTGTAACTTGTGTAAATAAAATTCTAGATACTTTCTTTGCTCAGAGATAGACAGGTTTTTTGAGTTGCAGATTTTTTCTCCTTCGGTGAAACAGCTTTAGACTTAAGTAGGAAGGACTTAGGTGTCATTTTTATGTGACACCCCTTTCAGGAAGCAAGAGAGAGGGAAAACTGAGGCTTTTACATACCAGGCTGGCAAATTGTAGCATTTCTTTCTAAATGTTGTTCACATTTGTGCTCGTAGAAACAGACGTGAATTGTGAACTCCTGAGATGTAATACAAGAGAAACTATGTATATCGATAAGTAGTGTCTGGTACAATGTCCCTTGTAATGAATGCGAAGGCAGCCACAGACTCTGCTGGGCTTTTATCTTGCTGTATGACAATCTGAGACAGATATAACAATCTTAAGAGAGTTTCTTGCTTAAATAGAGCCAATATTATTTGCTTTTTTTATACTGCTGTGTCTAAGTGTAGCACAGACTTAAATGTGGCTTAGTCAACAGCAAAGTGTTTTGGGTTTTTTTTCTCCTGACAGTAATTAGGTATTTTCCTTTTTTAGACTATTTTCTATTTCTGTAATTTTAAAGGATTTTTAATTGTTCTGAATACAAATTGCAACAGTTAAAATGGTCAGTGTTGTCAATTGTCTTGTTGCAACCCTTTGCCTCAGATAAAATACCGAATAATTCTGGAGTAGGCGCAAGCTTCGTGACTTAGAAGTCAAATCGACATTGTCTGCCTTGTCTGAAACATGGAAGTTCAGTTTCCACTAAAACCGAACAAGTTTTGGTGGAAACTCGTTGGGGTATGCTCTTTTTAAATATCTATGACTTTTATATACAGAGAGATATCCTAGGAGAAACTAAATTAGTTCGAATTCCTCTCTTCAATTTATTGTCTCTTTTCTGTCTTTTGTGTCTCTTACCACACTCCTGATGTATGCAGTTTTAACACCAGCAGATAATTTGGTTCTGGTGGAAACAAGTGTCATCTGTTAGAAATCCTACCAACTGCCATTTCAAACAAAAATGAGACATTTTACCATAAGCAGCTTCACTGCAGTAAACCAGCTCGTTCTTCAAGGGTGGCTCACTTGGTATTGCTTAATCTAAGCAGCATCCCAGACCGGGTGCATGTATTTTTAAATGTGTGTTTGCCCCTTTAGCATATTTTGTATCTGCTTTCGTGTGGACGAGTGCGGGGTGAGCAGAAGGCCGGCGCGAGGGCCACACGGGCTGTAGCAGGAGGCTTCTCCAATGGGCTCCCATCTGTCAGGGCTGCGCGCTGATAAAGCTTGCGGCAGCTGGCTTGGCTCGTCGCTAATCCATTCATCCCGGCTGTGGATCAGAAGGTGGCTTGTCCGTTCCCGGAGGCCAGTGGACCTCAGAGAGTTGCCGTAACCCCTGAGCAGTCCCGCTGGACCTGCTAGCAAACATAATGACAAGGCACATGCAACTTGAGCGAGGGGCATGTGTGGCGGCTCTAGGGCATTGTGCTGGGGACAAAGCTAGTCACTCTCCTCCCAACTGACCTGTTGTGCCTTCATCAACAGCAGTGCATTCGCAGTCGAAGTGCTAGCTATGGGTGGAAGATCATTATTAATGTGTTACTTGGGAAGGAACTGTGAAATCTTGAAATATTTTCCTGCGTATCATGCAACTCAGCGCGCACAGACGGCCAAGCAGAGTTAGCCGCTCGAAGCTCCAGATGGCACCGACGACTGTGAGAGACCACGGCTGTATGTGATCTTTCCTGCTGCTTTTTGGTGTAGGCGTATTATTGCTGTTACAAATAATTTATGAGTATAGTGGTTATTTAAAACCATGTAGTAGGTTGCATTTCCCTCCCCTATCGAGGCTATATAGCTTGTTAACTAACAAAAGTAGCGAGATAATTCCTGCCCTAAAAATTTACAGCCTTTTGTGCACAAAATCTGTCATTGAGCCTGGAAGGTCTGAGAGGAGGATTGCTGATAACGGGATATGCAACAGAAGATGAAAAGTTCAGAGAGAGAACAGGAATAGAAAGATGACGGGGGAGCATAAGCATAGCAGAGCCGTGTAAGAGCTGTTACACTGTAAAATGGGATGGCAAGTAAGACCTTGTAGGTGAGGCATGTGAATCTTCAATCATCTGTTGGAAGTAGTAGCTCTTTCTTACGTTAAAGAGGACCTGAATATTTTGGGTTGCTTGTGAAACATGGGATGGCCGTGCATCTGAACAATAAAAATGAAAGATGTAGGCAGGAGTGATTGACTGGCTTGTCCCTCGTCATGGTTCCTCAGTCAGTAGATGCAGCACATCCTCAGGTACTGCTTGTCTCTTGCCAAATGCATGAATAGATGTGTAGTTTTTCTATTTATTTGACTTCTCTAAAAAAAGCTGAATCCTGGAAGCCACAGGGTAATTAATTAAACAGCTCAGAAGAAATTGGTTTTATCCCACAAAAGAAGTGCCTCTGAGTTTAAAGAATACTGATTTAATGATTGGCATCTGTTGCAGCAAACACCTTTGGGGCAGTCCAGAAGTAAAATGGACACACTGCTACTGCTTGATTTAATTCCCCAATTGATGGCTGACATGACCTTCAGTGCATGTGACATGTTAGAAGATGCAGGACGCAGCAATTTGAACTGACATGGAGGATGCAGCATAAACAAAACAAAAACTGCTTAGAGCTCTGTCACAAGCTTTATACACCAAAGTTTTGTGGCAGAAAGTTGCAGGGGCTACAAGAAAGGCAGTATCATATTTGAAACTGTCTTTATGTGAACTGAGAGGTGGCTCATCTTCACAGATGGATTGCTTTAAAAGCATATTTCGATGAATGCATATGCAATAACAGAGATGAAATGGGTTTTGTTCTCCTTTTTTATGATGAGACCACACTTCAGAAGGTGTACTTTAAATGAATCATTGTGTTGAAATCTACAGAAAGGAAGACTCAGTTGTACAGAAAACATAAGCAGAGCGAGTGGCGCAGATTCTCAGAGCAGAAGCTTGGTTAGGAAAATCACATTCACAACTCAGTGGACTGGGCTCCATGGTTTTGTAGCTCGGCAATTGAATCCAGCTCTGGTTTGCTTCAACCATGAAAATCTGTCTAAAGTAGCTACATTGCAGTCCAGACTTACATGAACAGTTAAACTCTCAATACCTTAAATACTCTGTGGAAACATGGATAGATGAAACCGAATGTTAGATAAAATTGGATTTGGCATAGTAAATTTATATAGACTTTTTAGGCCTGTGCTATTTCTGTGGGACTCAGTTCTGTTTTGAATCTAATTTTAGTTTAGAGGACTCATTTGATTTCCTTTTTCACATCCATATGTGCTCATATGGTGAATTCATAGTCTTTTTACTAGACTTTCATTATGTTAACTCTAATTATTGTAGCACTATGGAAGTAGTGCCATAATTCATACTGAGATGCAAATTCTTGCATTTAGTCAGTAAAAGTATTGTTTTGCTAAACATTCCAATATCAGGACGTAGGAGTTAAAAACAGTAATATTTTGGGGAGGTATATAAAATGCTGCAAGAGGAAGGCATGGTAAAATCTGGTGATAATAGATTTTTTTTTTCTAGGTGAATCGAATAATTCAGAATTTAGTGAAATTTACTGTGAATCAAACCTAGCACTTAAATAGAATTTATATGAAGATATTCTGTGGATGTTGAAAGACACGATTTAATAATAAAAAAGTTTAAAAGCAACTGAAAATAGCATCCTAAAAGTACACATTATCCTGTTCCCTTGTAGTGATTTGATGGCTCCCAGTACATCTTTTCATAATTGTGCATGATGTCTTTCCTGTTGGACTTGTCCATGTGCCTTATTTCTCATTATCTTCTGTCCTTAAGGTGAGACTGAAATGGGAGCAGCAGCTCTGACAGTGGCTTTTGCTTAGATATCGATGCCAAGGATTAAATTGCAAGTGCTCTGTGAAATGCCGTGTTCTGCAGAGAGTCTGGTATGAAAAGTGTAGGATTTATACAAATGCAGCTTGACAGTTACGTGTTTCCCTAAAAATACTGGCTACTTTCTCCTTACTTCAGTTGTCTTGCTGGCTCAGTGGTATTCCCTTCCCCAAGGTATCAGTCTCTGGTATGAAACGCTGTGTCCAAGACTTATAGATGTCTCTTGGAGAGATGACAGAAGACGGTAAGTGGCTCTCCATGGAGCACGTTGAAGAAGTTACTGGAGGTGGGGTTGACATTGGGGAGGGGATGGACACTGCAGGAGGAAAAGAGTTCAGGAGGCTGCTGAGGTGGACAAGGGAGGATGGGAATGTTTGGGGCTTTGATGAAGCCCAAAGGGCTCCTTGGGGAGAAGCTTTTGAGCCAAGACTCAGCAGCACAAGGTTGTTTAGAAAGTGGAGCGCGAAAATGGAGGTGAGGACGTGGAAAGGCATGACAAAGCCCACTCTGAGATCTTGCTGATGAAGGAGAGATAGGAGATGGGGTATTAGTTGATTAAGTTGTCAGGTAATTTTATTTGTTTTCCATGTTGTGGAAGAATAAATTGCATGTCTGTTGTTGAGGACTTCTGTACAATTGCTTTCTAATATTGGATAATTCTTCCTCACAGTCTCTGGCCTCACAGATGTTTCTGCAAAACCTTTCCCAATTGTGCTGCCATCAGGGCTCGCATCCCAGAACTTTTCCTGAGTAGTTTTGTGGCTGCCATAAGCCAGCCACGTGGCCTGGCAGTGGTCCTGTTTGAGCACAGCCTGCCCCCTGATTCCCACCAAAAGTAGCGTGATGAGGACTGAGTTCAATAACAAAATGACCATGTGTTTGCAGTTTGCATTAAGGCAGAAGGTAGTGTTTGTCACGTGGTTTACAGTGGCATTTTGATGCTCATGTGTTTGTATGGGTCATTTTTACCGTTAAACTCTGTGACGTGCTACAGATGAACATTCATGATTAGTGCACTTATGTGCCACCCTGGCACTCTTTTTTCTGGCCTTACAGTCACTCCTTCCTCAGCACTATATGAATAAAAAAGTCATTATTATAAACTTTTCTTTTGCAATGAAGAAGTAGGTGCAGAGAAATAAAACATAATTGCATAATTTGGTGGGCAGGCTTTGACCTGAGCTTAAAGGCTTAAATGACAAAAAACCCCTATCTATTGCCATGTGTGTTTGGTTTTTAATTAAAAGCGTGTGAATGGAAGACGTATCCTATCCTCCTGCATAATTAACAAAATGTGTTTAACCCAAAATGTAATAGACAACATAAATGGATGAAGCGAAGAAGAAACAGTAAGTCTTGCAAGGAACTCACCAAGGACTTGTGTTGTTTATTGATATTTTAAAGGAAGCTGATACCGTAGAAGTAGATTCAGTTTTCAGCCTGAGGCAGAAACACAGATATTCACCATTCACAACTTTTTAGGAGGATGCATTTGTGTCTGCAGCTTGCCTTTCAGGAAGGACAGGCGGAGTGAAGTTGTATGTATCATTTTTATGTTACTTTAAAATATATATATTTGTCTGTAGAAATATAGGCAGCCATATTATATTCTGGAAATACCACTTGTAATTCAGGTTGTCTGTTTGGGGGTTTGCTTAATATACCTTCTTAGCTTTTATCTCCCCATGTTTTCTTCTCTGCCGCCTTCTTATCCTTCTACCTCCGCTCTTACCTGTAGCAAAAATGGAAAAAGGGAAAAGCAGAAAGAAACCAGGGAAGCGCAGTTAATTTGCTAATGCTTGTGGATTCACTTTGAAATAAGCATTATTATAAGGCCAGCAACAAACACAAGCACACTGCTTGAAGATGGAATAGCTCTGCATGTGGGGCAGGTGAGGAGCCTCTAAGCTCTTATCACAGATCATATAAGATCTGTTACACCTCACTCCAAACAGGGACCTTCTTGCATTTGGTTCCCTGACTGGAAGGTCACACCATTACTTAGGAGCTTTTTATCGCTTCCATTTTAAGCACAGCTGCTATTGGGAGTTTCTACCCATTTCTGCTTACACCAGAATGCCCTTTCCCTTACTTAGTTGTCTTTCCTGTCATGTTTATCTTCTGATAATTTTAATTTAGGTAGTTTGTTTTACAGTAATTTTTTCCATAGGCATGCTTTTTCTGTAACTAATGATGCATATAAAATATAGCAGTCTTAAGTTTTCTGCAGATCCGGAGTAGCTCTCTGTACAGTGATAGCTTTGCAAACCGTTCAGAACACAACATCCAGTATTTCAGAAATGGTCGACTTCTGAGATCCTTTTTGCTGTCCTTGATTATTATGTTACCTATAGCATCTGACTTCAAAACTGTTAAAATTTATTATACGTACATATGTGGATTAAATGTGAAGTAAATACATTTTCATGTATAATCATTCCTCCCATATAATGATACTGTGCACACTGATTTTATCACTGGAGACTGAGTTTTTTCAAGGAGCATGTGCAGCGTCAGACTCGGGGGTACAGCAAACCATTATCAGAAGTTATTCTGTATATGTTTTCTCCCCAAAACTTGTTTATACCCATTTGACTTTTATTAGAGTTGCTTCACGTAAATAGTAAATACCTTATTGATGCTAGGTTCCCCTACAAATAATTTTTATACACAACAAAGTGTGCAAGATACCTAAGCCAGGTATTTCATGGAATTGAAGACAACTTGCAGATTTAAATTTGTTCTGTATTTAGAAAAACTAAGCACCATAATTCTGAAGTTCAGGATGGTTACCCTGGCTACCCCGATTCTTGGCATTTGAGGTAAAAGGTTTCTGGTTTCATACAGCAATGGGAACATCCTGCAGATGCTTTCTTTATCTTAGTGTAGGCAAGACCATTTCTAATTCTAAATTGTCTCCTTGGGTACTACAGTGGACACCTTAACAAAGCTGTTCCTGTCTCAGGGGAATTCACTGTCCTCTCCACTTTATCTGAACAACAGTTTGATCAAAGGATCTTACAGCCTTTCTGTAACAGCATTTTATGCCTTAAGAGCTGGAGGTATAATGATGAATGCCAAAAAATAACAGGTTAGTTCCATCCAGACTTTAAGGATGATTGTAGAGAATTTGAATTCAGTGGCTCTAAGGTCTTTGTGCAGCAGCACAGGTTTTAGATCACGTGTTGTTTGTCTTGGTGTCCTGACTTTATTTTATTTTTTTTCCCAGTCGATATGGTTCTTTGCAGCCTTTCTAAACCATGTATCTTCATAAACGATTATGAAACATAAAATCCTGGGATTAGACTATTTCCTGGTTCGTGAGGAATGGTTGGTTCCCTCAGTATGGCAAAACATCTCAGTTTATGGACAACTGGTTCATATCCCAGCAGGAAGTCTGTTCTTCAGGGCTGGACATCCCTAACACTGGAAACCGTTCCTCTGTGTCTGGCTGAGATTTGTTGTGACAGATACTTCATTTTTAACAAGGGAGCACATTTTGGCTCTGAGCGCACAAGGCTGTGTGAGCAGAATTTTCTTACCCTGCCCATGATGACAGGATCACATGAAAGGGACAGGCTTTTCTAGCTTATTTTGGAAATTATCTTGTTTGGTGATGGATAAGCCCACCTCCAGGTACTCTCAGTTCTCTTTGACCCGATTTTCAATCCACAAGAATCTGTTTCTTCTTTAACCTCGCTTGCAAAGATGATACTCCTTTTGCAATCACCTTTTTCAGGAAGATGGGAGAAATCCAGGCCCTTATTGCTGGTGCTTCCCAGACAGTGCTCTAGCTGGACAGGGTGCTCCTGTACCCCAGTTGGAGTTGCCTACAAAGGTAGTTTTTAATTCCTCTTAAACCTAGCTGTCAACCTGTGTGTTTTTAGCCAAAGCACTTACTTCCAATACCAAGGCCCCTCTTTGCATCCTCTGTGTCAAAAGGTTTGTTCTTCCTATAGGGGAGTATATCAGTCCCTAAGGATATTTGTAGCAAATAATGAAAGGACAAAGAGCGTAACCATATCTATGCAGACTCTGTTTGCCTCAATAGTTAGATGCACTAAAGTCTCTTCTGAGACTTGGAGTAGAGTTCCGTTCTGTCATCAGAGCATGCTCAAGCTACTGCTCTGGCCTTATTGAGGAATACCAGCAATCCTGATGTCCTTGAAGTACCTACCTGGAACACTGTTCGAAATCTCATGGATTCTCATGGTGCTTCTGCTGAGCACCACCCCAGTGCACAGGGCAGTCTGGAAGGAAGGTCCAGCAGCAGTTTCTTAGCTCAAAGATTCTGGAGCCACTACCAGGTTTGTGTCAATGGGGATTATTCCTGGACCCTCTCTGCTTTTGTCCTTCATGAATGTAAACATGGGTTTGAAAAGAGATATTACTTATCGGTAACTCTTGTTCTTTACAACGCACACCCCACATGAATACTGATGGTTTGCATTCCTCTTTGCCCCTCATCACTCTCCCACCTAGAAGTCCTTTTGAAACTTCTCTTTGGGGTACTGCGGCCAGATCGAGAACTGACATGGCACAGAGCGTGCTGTATGTTACATGTGCAGGAGAGCAAGCATGTGGGAGGACCACACTGGTACACCAGACAAGTACTGGTACAGGGCATCCACTCCTGAGTGACAGGGTGTATCTGTACCCGCTGTGGGAGTGTACCTATAAGCTGTAGATATTACGGAGTGGCAACATCCAACCTTTCTTTTCCTCTTGAAATCTCTCTCATTATCTTCAGCAAAGTTTTTCTGCGTTTAGATTTTAAGTTCAGGCAAATCTGTCATTGGTTGTTAAAATGTTCAGTTGACTTTAAAACAAGGTTCTCTCCTGTTCAGAAACACACTGTCCCATTTACTCCCAACATGCCTAGCCATGTTTTTAAGCTTTGCTCATGTTCTTCTAAATGAAAATGTCACGCTTCCTTTTCTGGCGAACTTGTGAAACTGGTCAAACTAGACTGACGCAGCAGCATAATACTACACTCACTGCTACTTCAGCTTTGTAGACAAAATGCAACCCTAACAATGCCTGTGTCTAGCTCGGGGTAGATTAAAGCATGTGCTTTCTTGCAGGATAAACGATGTGGAAATCTAACTCACCTTGATGTGTCCTCTCTGTCTTTTTCTTTCTCTCTTTTCTTCCTTCCCTCTCTTCTTTTTTCCACTGCCCCCCATCGCTTTTCAAAATAGCGAGAACAAGTTCAAAGAGATGAGACTCCATTCCCCCAGCTATCACTCCTTATTCACTCCACATGGTGGAATAAAGAGAGAAAAACATGGCTCAAGTATTGTTGTTGAAATGGCAGCTTCCTCTTTTCTGGGTTTTTGAGCCTATGAAAGATGGGAGGAGATAGTCCATTTCAGGAAAAAAAAAAACCACCACAACCTAGTATGGGTCACTGGAGACCCAGTATACTTTAGAGTAGTTTGGGATCTTCAGATTTGTTGCATTCTTATTAATGGTATTTACACAGTTTTCCTTTCTGACAGCTTAACCCAGGAAGGTGAAGGTCAGAGGAGTGATTACCATCTGCAGCCCCCTCATTTCCCATATATATGGTAGAGCAGAGCAATTCCTAGATTTCAAAAACTGATACGAACCCATTCTCAACAATATACATCCAAATTTTTGGCAATCTGTTGTCTTCCACTCTCTCCAAGATATTTATTTAATGTATACTCATTTTCCTGTTGTCCTGTCCCACCAAGCAACATCTACCTTATGTGTATTGCTGTGTTACACAAATGTGCCTTAGAACTAAGTATTAGTGATGCAATGACAAAATAAGCTAAGATGGTCCTTCTAATAATAAATATCCTCTGTAAACTTAAGTATTTAGGCATGTCAAAAATTGCTTACTTAGCTGAAGTATAGAGATTATTCTTTATAATATAAAAATGGGGCAAACGAAGGAGTAAAAAGCAATGTGCAGTTCTGAAGACAGATTCTAGAACAAAGTTCTGAGTAGAAAAGGAACTTTTCATATGTGGTCATTAAAATGGTGATGGTAGTCACACAGCTTAACTTTTAATTGTCTGATTCACAAACTGAAGAATGACCGTGAAAAATATCTGCTAGGATTATGAAGCCTAATGTACATATATTCCTCCTGTTGAGAAAAAATAAAAAGGTCGATTTTTGCCTAATGCCAGACTGCTTAAAAAACAAAGCAAACCAAAAAGGATAGCTAGATAGGAAGCGTATTGAATGGCAAAAATGCTATATTTATATATTCAAAGTATATGTAGAAACTCCTCTGCCCCTTTCCCCTCACCATTTTCACTTTGGGGTAATAGTAAATAAAAAAAACCCTCAAGCTTTCAATCCTGTGTGTTAGTTTTATAGATGTTAATAAAGCTAAATAGTGTTTCTTGCCGTTTGTTTCATGTTCCCAGGGCTGGCTTGTTTATCCCCAGGAAGAGGTGGGAGTGTCTCTGGGGATGCTGGCCTCACAGGCTGAGTCTGGGAACAAATTCATCTAACACAGCACTCCTAAATTAAAAGAAGAGTTACTGGTTGGTGGTTATGAAAATCTGTTTAGGTGAAGATGCATCACAGAATCTACATTTAATTTGGAAATTATTATGGGCAGGCGCGATAGCACTAATATTCAGGGTGTCGTGACATTTCCTACTGTAAGAGCCTGTG
Source organism: Todus mexicanus (assembly GCA_013389965.1). Taxonomy (NCBI): domain Eukaryota; kingdom Metazoa; phylum Chordata; class Aves; order Coraciiformes; family Todidae; genus Todus; species Todus mexicanus. The sequence goes on from WEIS01060113.1 coordinate 35,637, forward strand.
TTAAGTTGCTTATAGATAGTTTTTAAAAATGTTGAAAATGTGGCAGAAACAGCTCAGCTTTTTTTAAAAATGAGTTTACAGAGAAGTGGTTTAATACGTATTTAAAAAGCCCACACCACAACCTCTTCTCTTTAAAGAGACCTTGCAGTCCTGTTGTTTGTAGCAGAAACTTAAAAATGAACTGCTGCTGTGCTTGGCATGCAGGGTAGGTCACTTCCATTGCCGTAAATCTCCCCATGTTACCCACATGTGGCAGGTCTGAGTTCAGAACGCCACCTGCTCGGTCCAGCAATGTCGCTAAATTCCTCAAAGAGCCTTTCAGCATCGTGCTCTCACTGTGCTGGCAGCAACAGGCTGTGCCTGGCACTGGAGAAAGCAGGCTGCTCGGAAAGCAGAGGTGAGGTGTAGGACCTGAGCTGAGGATGTGGCACAGAGGGATCCTTAGCAGCTGCAGTAAGGGGGTGAAACCCCGTTATGGGGAAAAGAAGAGAGGATAACTGCTAAGGAAGGGGCAGAAGTAGGAGGAATAAGCTGAGATCTGATGAGGAGCCATGGGGAGGCTGGAGCTGCGCCATAGTAGGGCAGGAGGAGGAGATAAGCGTTGGAGGTGATGCTGGTGCTAGGAAAAGGCAGTAAGGCTCTACATGGGGAAAGGAGGGGTGGCACTGTGTGAGGGCAAGAGGAGTACAGGGCCTGGGTCCACGGAGACCACGGAGAAAGCAGAGACTGGGAGCTGTAGAGAGGAAAATTCAGAGGAGAGGAAGGTGAAGCCTCTATGTCTGCCATGAGAGAAAGACCACAGCAAAGGTGACAGGACTAGGACATGAAAAAATGGGAGGTGACGGGGAAAGAAGACCACATCTGAGTTGACAACGACAGCCTCAATTTTTACATCTTAACTTCTGATCCTATTTTTGTGATCTAATACAATGTTTTAACATACAGGGCTCTGTGCGTAGGGGTGTTAAAAATATCTGACCTTGGAAGAACTTAGAACATCCTTACTGCATGAGCATTTGTAAAAACACAGCCTGTGTTTCATGAAGTACACCCTTCAGCATCCATGACCTCCAGTGCTTGTATTCTAAACAATCATGACACATCTTAAGATTTGTGTACTTATTTTTTTTTAGAGGGAACGTTCATTGAAATAGCTGCCTGCAATCTGAAGCAAATACACATGAAATTCTCCCTCACGAGAACCACACATCATTTTTATATTGCAAAACTTCACTTTTGGTTGGCTGTTTCTAGGAAGCTGTTCGTGAACTGACAGAGAAAGGCTTAGTTACAACGAATGCGGTTACCAAAAGACTTTTCGAAAGTGGAAAAGCTGGGTGTTCAACGTGATTATTAGAACTATTGGTACTGTTTTCAAAGCTACGTATGAATCTTACTTGATACCTTACTCCTCCAGCTTTCAGTGTGACTTAAAGAAATCTTTTGTAAAAGAGGTAGGATTTCATGCAAGCTTTTTTCACCTTTCCTTCCAAATGTTAATATGGCTCCTTTCACTTCATAATAAAAATTTTAAATATCTTAAATATTCCAGTGATAGGCTGTCATTCATAGTGGGAGCCAAATTAATCTGTGCTCCTGAAAGCTCATTGAAGCAAATACTTCTATCCGGAATGAATTTGAGCTCAAGGGTTAACTGCTGTCTCTGTTAACGCTTGTTCTATAGAGCAAAGGGAGAAAACTTGATCAGTTTTGACTACAGCCTTTTATAGAGCAAGAAACTCTTTGCCTTTTTATCGTTATTATTTTTTTTAACCTTTAAAGTACCTGACTTGAAAGGAGATATCCAAATGTCTCTATGGAGGCTTAAAACAGCCTTTGTGGATGGATTTTGAGCAGTGCTAATAACAATGGTTTCTGGCAATTGCAAAATGGGATCTGACCAATTTTAGTAAAATAGTGGCACTAAACCCACCGAGCTTGCTTTTGAAATGGTGTTTCAGTTTGAACTGAGTTAAAGCGGTGTTTTAAGAAACAGTTTTGCACCTCTCTGGAAATGATAGACAGCTGCTAGACGAGGTAATGATCTGTCTTCATGTTTGATGCCTTCTTTTATCAGTCGAAGGCTTTTCACTGAGTCAGATCTATTGATTAGCATTAGTTTACTCCTCAGGAAGCCTGCTTTGCATTGAAATGTCATGGGCTTGGGATACTAAATGCATGCCAAGCAAGAGCTTGAACTCCGTCTAATGCTGCTGGGTAAATTACATGTTTGCTGAGTGTTTAGCAAGGGTAATAGCTTTGCAGCCCCCAAAAATGTTAAACGGGGTCATTTTTGTCTTCTGTGAGCAAATATTGGGGGAGAAAATAGTCAGGTCATATGGAAGATACCTTGCACTTTGCTTTGCTTTATGGAGTATAAGTTTATAGAGATATAGCCGTGAGTGGAATTCTGGAAAGTTTGGGGCAAAATCTCTGCTTCATAGTAACTGGTGTGTCTATAGTCAAAAGAACGATAATTGAAGAGTGGGAGGGAAATGAAGATCTACACCATTGCTATTAATGAAACTAACTTACCTCTTAAGAAAATATTCAAAAACAAATTTAAAAGAACACACAGAAGCACTTTGGGGAGACAGGAATTTGGTTGAATGCAATGTTTTAGTCTGAACTACTAGGGGGGATGTTTTATTTTCCCTATTTTGCTTGCAGGGTTCCAGGTGCAACACTCTAAATATGTATGGTCACTTTGAAAGCAGAAGCTTAAATATAACACTGCTCAGTAATTACACTAACTGCAGTGATGGAGGTTAGCAGAAAGCTAATTGTAACCTTGGGGAGGGGGAAGATAGCCTGGATGTATTGAATGGGATCTTTAACAACCCATTATTCTATATTTGTTTTAACTTTTTCTGTATGTATTGAAAATCTGGAATTTTTCTAAAAGCTTCTGGAGATTCATACTGTTGTAAGCAAAGCCTGGAATGTGAACATTGATAGTGATTCAATCTGATACTCCATCTTTTACTCTGTTGTAATTCTTGTGTATTTTCCAGACAGTTCCCCCCTTTTACTCCCTTTCTGTGTTTTCTATAGCTTCTTTTTCAACAAGTTTTTATATTTCACCATTCCATGATAAACAGTAATAGACTGGGTCAGTGTCTAATATCTACTTTTTGCACTACTTGTAAATAAGAAACCAACATTTTTATAACATTTCAGTTCATTTTATGTTATAAACACAGAATGTGTTTTTGTTTAGTTAGTCATTGTAAGCGATTTACTTAAGATAACACTGTAGGTGATATTGATTCCTTAAGATTTCTGGCACTGTCTGATTCCACCCCCCACTCCTCCAATCCCCAAGATTACAATTTGAAACAATTCAGAAAACGGGTTTTAAAAAAAAAAAAAAAGGCAATTTATGGTAAATTGATTCTTTAAAATAACACGGCAGTATCCTATGCAATCTCCCTTTTATGTGTTTGTACAATGTTTTAAGCCATTTCCAAGAACAGTGCTGTATGCTCACAAATGTGCAGTAATTGCTTTACAAAAAACATTTGCTTCTATTTAATACCTGATTTTAAATAATAAAGGACGTAGTGCTATGGAGCTCAGAGATAACATCATCTGAGAAAGGTGGCCATTGATTTCAAAGAGAAGATGTGATCAAAATAGGGGAGAAGCTGGGAGGGGAGGGCATCTCATGATGATTCTTGAAAGAAGATGCATCCCATTCTGTGTATCTGTGGAGAAAAACGAACTGCAAATGCTGAAATTTCCTAACAGTTTTAAAGTAGAGCTAATGTGTGGCATGCCTTGGCAAGCTGTATCTTGCCAATTTTTCTTCATCCCCTCAAGCATATGCCTTGCTTGCATAACCAGTTTTTTAGCCACATGGATTCAGTGTTCTACACTGCATGGAGGCTGTGCAAATTTATCGCTAATACTAAAAGAACATTCATGTTAAGTTGTTTTGAATAGCAAATTTGATCTAAACCAAAAAATATCCTGGATATTACATCAAAAAATAAAGAAGCGATCTGGTGAGCAGTGTGGATATCCCACTGTGTGTGTCACCCGTCTCTGCATTCATCAGCTCCACACTCTGACAAAGAGATCTTTCCATTGTGGTGAAACTCCCTCCACATCTCAAACTACCCCTAAATGGTCTTTAGCTTGGCCAGAATGCTGAAGGCCATATGGCCCTCTAACATTTTGTTAATGCCCTTCCAAATCTCAGTAAAAGCCTTTCTTTCCAGCAATGCTAGTATCTTGCCTGAATAAAATTAAATTTTGGTTCCTTGAAAGAAAATGTTATCAGCCTTCCTAGCAGCTGCAAGAATTGTGCTATACTGATTAGATGTGACACATAGAAGAAAAACTGCTCTAGCAAGTGGTATTTGTGATTCAGTAGGTGACACTCTTCTCTTTAAACCTGTGCTGAATCAATGCCCCAGCAGTGTATCAGGAGACAGTGTACCTTTTGCTGGCCCTGTCGCTCTGATGAGTTGTAAAACCAAAGTTGTGGCCATTTGTAGTCATGACAGGTTCCATAGTAAACTGAAACAGAAAAGAGGAGGTTGCCCCAGCATCCGAGTTTGATTTATCAATGAATAAGTGTAATGGAAAAATACACCATGCCAGGCAGGTATGGTTCTTTCTTCCTTCTGTGTGTCATACAGTTACTCTGTGCTGCCAGACCCCAGGAGAGGGGCTGCGACCGGAGCACGCCTGGCAGCAGCGATGCATCGCACTGCTTCCAAGCAGTGTGTCTATCAATAGGCTATCCGGTGTGCCCAGGAAGGGAACTGGGATTTTGGTGTCGAAGGAAGAGGCGGAGCAGTTTACTGTGGGGTTGGGCAACAGTTGCCGTTTTTAGAGTCAAGGATGAAGGTTTTCTGCTCGTAAGCACCGAGAGTTCTAGGTGCAGCAACTAATTTTTCCTATAATGTCACCTGTCACTTAAGTTCTTGGTACCTTCATTCCTTCATCTGTAGAAAACTTGCGTAAGAATTTGACGTGAGCCTAGGTTTTTAGCATTTATATAATCGTGAAGCATTAGTTAATATAATGGTATATACAGAAACTATTCTCAAAGTCCTTTTCCATGTACTTCCTTTCAAATTGATAACAGACTTCGCATTAATTTACATTTTCAGACCATTATATGTGGAGTGTCACAAAACCCTGTCTGGGGTTTGTTGGGTTTTTTTACTAAACATGTTGCGAGAATGCTGCTAGTTTTAAGCTATTCAGAAATTGTGTACTGAAGTACAGTTGGTAGTATTTGCGGATGGCAAAAGAGAGCTGAATTATGTATTTTGTAGGAAGCTATTAATCTTCCTTGGGAATACCATATGCAAACAGGAATGCTTCTAAAAATGAAGCAAAATGTACATACACTGGATAGTCAAGAGGGCAAGGCTAGTGTGAGTTCAAAACACGTACAATAGCAAAAGGATTCTTACAGGTAATTACATTATCACATATTACATTTGACTATCTCAAAGATTAAAGCTTATTTTGTTACATTTAATACAGAGCATATGTGACTGACAGTAAGCATAAGTCTGTAAAAGTCTCTCTAGAAAGGCAATTTAGTAATGTCTCAAAGAATTCATCAGACTGGTACTCGAATTTCATTTTTCTCCCACAATTTGATCCCAGTGGACTTTTTCTACCAGTGGAGGACGAGTGGACTCTTTATCATGAACCCATCATTGTTTTTTTCCGAGTTAGGCTTAAATCTGGCAAACAATAGAAGACACTTGCAGCACTGGATTTTTTTTTCTTTTTTTTCCTCTCTTTTCAATGTATTATTGCAGAGACGTAACTGTAGCTAGTAATGAAAAATTGAACATGAAAACAGAGTGAGCCATGGTTAGTGAAATGATCTCCCCCTGAGCTCCAGTTCCGTAGTCATGGAGGTTTTTCAGATGTATTTCTTACATAACTTCTGAAAGACATTATAATAAAATTTTCAGATTTTGTGAAATCTGACTATAAGGGAGGCATGGAAAGAGGTAACAAATGAAGGGGGAGGGCAGAAGGAGGGAAAGAGGGGAGAGAAGGTGAATTATGCTTTTATGTGAACCAAACCAGACAATGAAATGGCTCTACCCATGCTCAAATTGAAGTTGTGTTTACTGAAATCTCAAAAAAGAAAAGAATCAAAGGATGTCCTCTGTCGTCTTCCCCCTGCACACACACTTGCATCCGAGTTCATTACCATGGTCACAGTATTGGTTGCTTCATAGTAAGTGACTGAATAAAAGCATGGTTGCTCTTCCCAGATCAATTTGAAGTCCTAAATTGCTGTCTAATTCTGAACACCGTGCGTGCGGTACCCACCCTCTTGTCCATGAGAATTACCATGTATTTCAGATGCAGCCAAGCTTCCCATCAGTTTAGTTAAAGCAGCTTGTGCAAATTTATCTAAACCAAGCGTGTGTAGAAGCGTGTGCATGTGTGAAAATGAAAAATCTTTTCTCTGCGCAGCTAATCCTCGGTGGTGGGGGACTAAGCACGGTTTCTGTTGTTTTTTCTATGAAAAATAATCAGTGGTGTTTCCCCATAGGCCATTTTCCAAATGCTGGGGAAGAAAGGAAACATCATATTCCTTTCCCTACTGTCTCTTCTCTTCCAGTATTTTGTTATTGCTGCTGCTGCTGTTGTTAACAAGTACAAATAACAATGTTATATTACTTGGCTGCCTTGGCTTTTTAGGAAATCTGCAAATTATGAATAATCTCTGTTCTTGAGCATTAAAAAAAAATAAACAATAACAACAACAAACCAACCAACCCAACAAAAAAAATCCAGCCCCCCCAAAACCAAACAAAACATTCAGCTTGGTTATCTGTTAATTGCTCTGTTTCCTTCACGGCCTGAAGAAGGCCCCAAGGCTAACATACCACTTATGAGCTAACTTTCTACTTGCAATATGTGTCTTACAAGCCTGTCTCCCTATTCTCTTTTCATTTTCTTGCCTATTTGCTGACGCAACACAACTGTAGAGTTGACTTTTTGGGGGGTTGTTGTGTGGGAGATAGCAAGGCAAGATTTTGTTTGTTGGTTGGTTTGGTTTGGTTTTGCTTGGGGGTTGTTTTGGGGGTTTTTGTTTTGTTTTTGTAAGTTACTGGAGTAAGGAATTAAGCCTTTCAAAAAAACAGTCTGATAAAGGACAAATAGGTTTGGGGGTTTTATCTACGATTTTTGGAACATGGAGCCTCTAGAAGCCAACGCACAGCAAGACACTGATTTAAGTCAGCTCCTTTGTGTAGGATAGACAGAACTGAAGTTTAGAATGGAGCACTCTCACTGAACCCTCAGCCCAGCAAACAACATGCATTACCTGGTTCCACCAACATCAGTCTGTAGCAGCTGTAGTTAGAAGTCAAGGTAAATACTAGTATCGTTTAGCCCTAAAGAATTGTTTTCATTACTGCTCTACAACAAGAAGTGTAGAATATGGCAGGTTTTCAGGTATAGAGATTGTCAGAATATTAAACTATTAGGGGAATGTTTTTCTTTGGGTCTTTAGGAAGACTACTTAGAAAATTCAGAATAAAGTTATTGCCAGCAAGTTTTCATTTATTAATTGCATATATTTAGAGCTCAGATACTGTGGCTATGAATTCCAAAGAAAACCAGAGCCATCCGATACCCTGTCGTTCTGCACCAAACATAAGTATTTTTGTCCTCTTCTATTTGTGATTAAGCATATAGCTTTCAATATATCCCTGTTTATGGGAATATATTTTCTAACAAATGCTGCTGAAAAGTGAGTATGAATGAGCTGCAGTCTTCTCTTAGCCTTTTCTATCTGTTTTCTTCCTCTCGTTAATGGACTGTCTTAGGAGGTGCAGTGTACTGGTCACTTACGTGCACCAGCTGGGGAGTGTGAGTGAAATGAAAACTGAGATGCTGATGACTTGAAGCCAACTGGATCATTAGCAGAACCTTCCTTCCCCATTCCTCTTGATCCTGGTATGAAAGCAGAGGAGGAAAAAAATGTAATTTTTTCAGTCTTTATTCAATGAAACACTGTAATTCTGCGAGTACCATTGGGGGCAGGAGGGGCAAGAGAGTGTGTGTGCATGCACACAACACAAAACAGGAGAGGAAAGAATGGAAAATTCGATATCATCGCATCTAACAAAGCTGTATTCCATTCCTTTAATACATACTAAAGCATAAAACAACACCAGGTACTAAGAGAATTATTAACATTAATGTGTTGCATCTCACTTTGAAAATACCACTTGTATAGATATAACAGCTTTTGTGAATAATTGTGGAAATTAGTTTTCTGGTCTCAATGACTGAAAGCTGACTGGATTGTATGATCTGGGGTCTTTCTGATGTGTTGAAAATAGGTTTTTTTCTGTATTATGCAAAAAACCCCTGGGTTTACACAGATGTACATGAAGGCCATAACGTACAGACTCTAGAGAAAGCATGGTGCTTATTTGCTGTTTTTTGTAAAGTGCAGCAGGTCTAGTGCAGCCATCCTAAGTTTTCATGCTGCAGAGGTGCAGCGTGGAGGTGCGTTCTGTGCTGGGACATGTACACTTTGCAGGCTATGGCTCGTTACTAAAGGTGATGCTATCTCCATTGTACAGCTCTGTGGATCACAGTTTGCTCACTTGTGGTTTTGAGATTTTCCCTTTGTGACATGGAGGTCTGGATGGTTTCTCAGTAAGGTAACCGACTTACACAGTTGGTACTGAGAGACGCAACACGAGTTCTAGCTCTTAAAAAGTGAAGGTTTGTACACCATATTAACTGAGATCTGTTGAGGAGAACTAGATATGTGTGTATACACATAAGGAAAGCTATTTTACCAATAACCTGACATTTACCATTATTTGTGTTCTGACCAAGCTCAGAATTTACAGTGAAACATGGGTGCAGTAAGGCCAAGCAACAAAATCCAGCCAGGCCAAATGGAGTTAATTCCTGTAATTGAGACTCAGAGCCTTGTATTTGTAATGCTGGAGTCAGCTGCCTTTTGTGAAGACAAGTAAATTATCTGCCGTGTAGAATAGAGATGATTTTCCACTGAAACGTAGTTTGCGAGATCCAAAGCCAAATTTCATGTAAATCTCCCTCACCTTTGTAGTCATCATCCTTTCCTGCCTAAAATATCCTCCAAGTCACAGAATGCTTCAAACAGGTTTCTGTTAAAGAAATACATTAAGAAATTATTTTTATATGCGTATATATAGACACAAACACGCAGATGCTAACGCTATGGAGGTGAGAAGACATCTGCCTCATAGCTCTGAGCTGTCATAGTTGGATTTGAATTAACACCATTTCTGTAGTAAGTCTTCGTGTATTTTACTCCTGTTTTGAAGAGCTTGTCTTCATTATTAGCCCAGGAAGTCTGTCCAGATAGTCCAATAGTTACTTTACCCCTATAAAGTAGGGTTAGGTTAAACTCGTTGTCTTTATATTCAGCAAGCCTCCTTAAAGACAAGCAACACAAGAAGGAACCAGAGTTTGTCTGTTTGACAGTTTGTTGGGGTTTTTTTCCTCTAACAATGTATTTTGTGAAAGAATGAAATACTGGCAGTCATTCCAAAATTTTGATAATGCTTTAAGAGGTATTTACCTTACCTAAGAAACAATGCTGAATTCAAATTTTGGGAAATGTCATGATTTAAACAGTCGAAGTAAATTGTATTTTTCACTTAGGCAGTTAGTGCATGTTTTACAAAGATCTTCCCAACAAATATTCTTCCTCTGGTAAGGCAAGTGCGAATTAGTCAATGTAACCAGTTTTAGTAATCACTCATCCCGTCTCCTAAGGCAAAAGTTAAGATAGTTGTTTTATCTCAAATGCCAAAGTGACTTAACCTTCAAACTGTACTTTCCAAGACTGAAAGGATGGCCTTTCAGTAATAGGCTTTCTGGACGTAGACTCTGTCCAACAAAGAGTGTAGTCTTTACCCCCCTCCCCCAACTTCCTGGCATGTGTTTTGGGCACTGTTAGCTTGTAAGACCAACACCAAAGTGTCTGGGTGCCAGTTCTGGTGTTTGCAATTGTCGCTCTGGCCTAGCTCAGTAATGAAAACAAGTGAGAGGTACAGGAACTGTGCTGCACCTGGAATCCTCTTATTCCCAGCTGACATCGGCATAGAAACAGGTCCCCTGCTCATAAAATCTGTCACTTTATGTGTGTATATATGTGCGCGTGTGTATATCTATCAAACAATAGCAGTGTTTGGGCGATCAGCGTATAAGGGACATTTCTGAAGGAAGAATATTGAGTGCTTTTGGACTCGTGTTCTTGAATCTGGGACCAGATTGTGCACATGCAGAAGTCCCGTTTTGAAGTGCCATTTCAGAGACACCTGTAAAGTCCAGTCCCACTTCTGTCTCTTCCACAGCAAGGCAGCATGCTGAAAGTAACCAAAAAGAGCCAAGTTAAGCTTTAGATATCTTTGCTGCTGCCAAAAAAAAAGTATGTTCGTTCAAAATAAAGGTTGGAGAAATTAGTGGAAGAAAGCTCCATCAAATACTATTTAGCGCAGAGATGTGTGACCTCTGGTTCAGCAAATCTTGAGTTACAAATCACTGAAGATTGGGAATATATCTGAAATGGATGTATATAGCCAAATAAACCACATTTTTCAGCTTGGTGGGTGGCTGAAATTCTGAGTGAACCCATATGCAAGCACAGAAAGCCAGAAAATTTTATTTCCTCAGCAGTATCTGCAGAGGAACAAAACAAACATGACCCTGTTTCAGGTTGCTCTGCCCGGTGTTCTGGATTACTTGCTTGAGCTGAGAAGAAGTGGGCCTCTGTTAAGTTTGTTCAGGTTGCACTTGGTCTCCCTCTCTGCCTGGAACTCACAAGTAGAGATTTTCTTGGTCCTAATTCACCCCACCCTCCACAGATCGCTGAAGGATCCATGAAATCTCTTCTCCAGCTGAGGAGTAGGTCCCTCAGTTACATGTCAGTATCAGCCTTACCTTTTGGATTACTTGGTTGTTACAGCCAGTGTCTACCTACCCTCCTGTTATTTCTACAGAGAAGACAGTGGTTTTCTTCATGTCTGTATAACCTTGGCCAAAAGGAAAGGAGAGATCCAGGGCCTTGTGGCGGATGATTAGTGAAGTACTTTTCAGGGCAAGGTAACTTCTAGGACACAAGTTTTCACCTGAGGCCAGGTCAGAACTTCATTTGAGTCTCCACAACTTATCTGCTCACATTCTCCTCTACCTTTTTATGTCTTACATCTTTTGTCATTGAGAAAATAAATAAATAAATAGTCAGAAAGACTCCCTCAGCTTTCTGGATCTGTGACTGACATCTGAGTGCCTGGTGCTTTTGACAGAGACGGTCAATAGTTATATAACAGAATCACAGAACCTCCTAGATTGGAAAAGACCTTTAAGATCATCTATTCCAATCATTAACCTAATACTGAGAAGACGTTGACTAAACCATATCCCTCAGAACTACATCTACAATGATGCTGTGAAGGTTAGTCAGGAAAGAAGGTGGCATATGATGAACCAGGTATGCACCACCATAACTTACGCAATGTCAGCACGTTTTGTGTCTCAAGGTTTTTTTCCCAAAATACTACCTAGAGGGCTTTTTTTGTATGTTTACCAAGCTTTGCACCCTGTTGGAGCCTGGCTGATCGATGCTGATTTGGGGAGAGCAGAGCTTTGATCTTCAATGGGCTCTGGTGTCCTCGTCTAGGTAAATGGTATTTTGTGGGAAGTGCAACATGGAGTGCACGTGGAGAGACATTTAAAGGAGATGGAAGGGTTACCTACTCATAGCCGTTCTGCCTCCATGGTGTGTTCCTCCCCTGTGTTTTTACAAACCATCCTGTTACCATTCTCCTTGAAGTTCCTTTGGAAAAAAAATTCTGGGTTAGAAACTGAAGGGGAGGAGCACACGCCATTGATTTCCCGGTCATGTATGCACAGCACGTGGAGGGGTCGTGTTTGTCTCCCTCCTCTGCTGAGAAAATAAAATCCTTAGGCTTTCTGTGCTTGCATATGGTTTCATTCACAATGAGAGTGTACACATAGACAATATTTATACAGGAACAGTTACCTATAACTGTACAGTTTAAAAAAAAAAAAAATTGAAGAATTTTATGCTTGAACATTTTCAAATAAAAGCCGTGTTTATGAAAGGTTGTGGGCAACCTAATGAAGGATATTTCATTCTGATGGAATAAATTAGCTTTGTTACAGGTTTCTTGCTTCAGAAATTGGTCCCATTGTGCTATGGAGCATGTAGAGCTCTGTTTGTAAATCTCTTGGTAGAAGATGAGAACTTCAGTAGGTTGTTGAATCGCTAAGATGAAACGTCTTTGGCTTTCCTCGTATTGATTTGGGTGCCTGGCTTTTGTACAGTATTAAAAAAATCCTGGTTTTCCAGTCCCTGAAGAAGACTCAGACTTCCTCCAATGACCATGAACTCTCACTTTTGCCCACATCTACTATAGCAGCTTTTTTTTCAGCGAAACCTTGTTAGGAGTCTGTGTAGTCTGTATAAGGATTTTCCTTGCCTACAGTGGATTGGCATGATCAGCAAGAATACTGTTCTGTTTTGGGGGTGTTTCCCACCCCCGCGTAACCAGTGGTGATGACATCAGTTCAAATTGAGGAGAAAAAGGGAAATATCCAGCAGCAGCAGCAATTCATCTCAATGTTTGTGTCTTAGAAAATGCCCAGGATTGTATCTGGCTAACCTGCATGCTGCTTGTCTGCTCATAATTCATTACGAAAGAGTTTTGAGATACTTCATTGTAAATAACTCATTTCTGCACTGCTCTCATATTTTTTTCTTTTTCCACAACTTTATCAGATGTAGGTTTTCCATGTTCTGTGCAGTGAAACAAGTATCTTTGCTTTTTTTTTTTCCCCTTCAAGAATTGTTGTCCAGTCTGTTAGTTATTAGTTCCTCCACTAGAAGCAGCACCATGTCTTTCAAACAGTTTTCTTCTGATATGGGTTGCATTTGGAGGACAGCATTAACTGGCTTAGTCTCCTGTTTCAATCTTGCTTTATTAAGTTGATGATATTGAGACTGACACTCTGCTAATGACAATTTCATTTAGTGGTAAAAGGAAGGGAATGGAAGGCAGCACTCATCTAATCATGCAGGCATTCGTCTGGGTTGGCTCCTTTCACATGTTCTATATTTTCATACGTTTTAAGAGGATTGGACTAGCATGTCAAATATTTATGCATATATACCTTATTTTCCCTTTCAAGTGTTAGTTCCACAGCCTGGAAAGAGATGTGAATAATTCCTGTGAGGCAGCAAAGGCTGTCTTAGAACTTTTTTGAAAGCGTTTTTCAGAGCTTTGTGATTGTGTGTGTTAAATGTTGCTATTGGATCTTGGAAGATTTGGAAATAGAGATTTAGTTACCAGCAAGGGAATTTTGTTGCTTTTCTAGAGTTTTGGAAAGCTTATTTTCAAGGAATTGGGGTCACTTTCTGTTTAACAGGCACTGAAAGGGATGGCATTTGGGTTTTATACTTTGTATCTCATAATGGTCTTGTTGCTAGTTGGAGAAAATCATACATACAAAGCGTTAGTGTTTCAATTTGAAAAGGTCCTAAGCTGATACAGTCTATGTTTGGGGTTTTTTCAACTATAAACAGACCATTTGCTTTGTGTACGTGAGCTATAGTTGCATCATTTTTCAATTGTTGTTACTGCCCACATAGTACAAAATAGAAAAAAAATATAATCCTCTGCCTTATTTAAAGTCACATCTGCAACTTACAAGCCATTCTGTCTGAACTTACACTTGTCCATATTAAAGTACCGATAAAGTGCAGGTGTTCTTTTCCAAAAGACGGTGGCCGTTCATCTGTGGTTTTCCCCCCACATCAGAGAAGCTTGCTAGACTTGTCTTCTTCCATGTCTCAGTTCTTGAAAGCTTTCTATTTTTTCATTCTTCCCCTTGGCCCTCAAGACTGACCAGTAGTTGAGGTGGTCTGAGAGAGCCTGCAGAGGCCTACAGAGCCACAGATCATCATTCCCGTAGGGCCTCCAAACGCAAGTACAGTGGTGGAGATCCTGCACTGTGCCTTTAAGGGCCTGTCATCAAAGAGCAGCATTCTTAGCAAGTTAACTACCATGAGGTAATACGATGAGGATGAGATAATTCGGGGGTTTCAAACAATTTAGCAGGTCAAGGTAACCCTTCGATTCCTTTAGGGATTTCAGCTTTGTCGAATCATTTAAGAGCTACGTGACTGTGGCTAGGAATTTTCCCTTACGCTGGCCATCCCGAAGGCAGCGCGCGCACCACTTGCCCTTGCTTGCCGCGTTCCCTGGCTGCAGCAGGGCTGGGACAGGATTCCTGGAAGAAAACCATAAATTGTCTCTTGCAATCTCTGTGCCTAGGAGGCCTGCTAACAACGAGGACTTCTAAAGCCACTGCCGTTGATTTTTCCCTGCACAAAGGACCTAGATCAAGCATGAAGATATTACCTAACGATTACAGCAGGGCACAGGGTTCACCTCTTTCATTTTTTTCAGGAGGAGCAGTTGGTGCTGCTGCAAGGAGCGGGGTGAGGCGCAGGCAGGCGCTGGCTCCTCTGGGAAGCCTGGCTGCCCGCTCCCTGGACCTTGATTTTGGGGGTTCCTGGCCAGGGTAGAAGGGGAAGAGGAGACGAGGATGGAACAGGGACTGGATTTTTGTTTCTTGGATAATTTAAGAAAACAAAACAACAACAACAGAACCCTTCAGCCTCCACATTCCAGCGCTTGTAGGGGGGCATTTTTTAGCTCTCGTAAAATGGAGGGGGAGGGATGGGAGAACAACAATCCAAGTACCTACTGCAGGTTCACAAACTAGAAGATGTATAAAAAGCATCCAAAGCTGTTTCCTGAAAGTTTCATGTTTTGTAAGGAAAAAAGCTTTCTTTCGAGCCCAAGCACAGGATTTTTGAGTGCTTCCGCTTGGTAAAACTGACTCTGGTTCTGGCAGAAGGCAAGAAACATGATTATTTTTGGCATTTCTCGAGAATCTTTTTTTTTTCTTTATCCCTCTAATGCTACTCTTCAGAGCCACCCCTGTGCTTTGCTGAAACTTATGGAGAACTTCATTTCAAATTGTGGGAAAACCAGCAAGTGTACTGTTAGAAATAACAGTTTGATTAGTCAGTGAGGTATACACACGTTTGCAGTCCTTCCCCAGTTTGCCTTTCCTACTCTTTAAAGCAGAGGTGTTCATTGTTCTTTTTTTCTTAATTCTTCTTATTTTCTTAATTCTTCTTATTTTTTGGGTAAAATGTACGTCAAGTGTGATTAATGTGGTCAAATGTTTTGGTGCAGTCCTGACAATTTGTAAATTTGGGCTTTGTTTTCTGCTGTGGTAGGAGCTGTTTATATTAATTTTGGCCACAGCAGTAGAAGCAATCTCAGTATCTAATTCAAACAGAGCTTTGAATATTTTTAATGCAATGGTCACGTAACTTCTGTAACACTAGACATTATTGCCCAATAAGTAATTTCCCCTTTCCAGTCTCTCCGTGTTTAATGTTTAGTAATTATGCCAGTATTTGGTTGTAACCACTTTAAGACTTTTTTTTTCTTTCAGAGATAGAACCAGAATTTTCAAACCTAGGTCAGATTTAGATACATAATGGCCTAATTTTCAGAGATGTGAAATTAATTGAAAATGTGAGTGCTTATCATTTATGATAATTAGGCCAATTATTTTAGTGACTAAGTATGAACACAGGTAGCTAACAGTAGGCAATCGAGTTTAAAGAATTTGTAACAGTACCTTTTGTATCTGAGAATCGTAAGTTCCTTGCTTGTCTATGGTGATCTCGAGTGCTAAAACATCAGTGAAATGACTTTGTTATGGTGTGTGCACAGGAAAACGTTTGGACACTTCAAAAATAAACAGCTACAAGGGCATAAGTTTTATCTGACACTTCTAGTATCAGAACAGAGCACCAATGTTTCTCTTCCACCTTTGCTTATTACAGTCAGTTGGTACTTTATTTACCGAACTTCGCAGAAGTATTTCCATGTGTGTTTTATCTGGTCCCTTTTTTCCTTCCCGGCCTCATCAGAACCGTAGCAGTTCCACCCTCTGTCCTCCCCCTCCAGCCTTTAATTCCTAGTCATTAGGAGGGGGGGAAGTTGGAGGGCGGGCAGAGCAGAGGCGCTGGTTTCTAGCTCGGAACATTCAGCCTCGCCTGGCACGTCTTCATTGTACTCTGCTTTGCTCTACGGCCCGAGTTTTAATTAATTTCCGCGCGTTGTCTGCGCGCAGGTAGCGCAGGCCCCCGCGGAAGGCTGCGGGGCCGGCGGGCCCAAGGCCCCTTCGGCAGGAGCCCGGCAACGGGGGCGGGCGGAGCCTCCCTGCGCGGGCCCCTCGCTGGCCGCCCCCGCCGGGCCGGGGTTAATCATTCACCGGCACCGAGCCGCTCNATGAGTTTGACAAACTCGAGAAAGAATCTGAGAGGAGAGGAAAAAAAAAAAAAAAGCGCTTCCAGCCTGACTAGAAAATCAGCCTTGTTTCCTCAGAAACCGCAGCTGCTGCGAGCAGAAAACACGTCAGGCCGGCCCTCCAACACGCACAGATGTGCCTTTGTAAACCCACATGAGCGCCGGGGAGGGCTGCGCGCTGAGGGCGAACACCCGCCCTCCCAGGACGGGGCCGCGGCAACCGCCAGCCGGCCTCTCCTCGCCCAAGGCCGCCCTTCCCCCTACCCGCCTCCCCACGGCACTCGCTCCCTCCCTCCCTCCCCGGCTTTTAGCGGCCCTTTTTTAATTCCTCAGAGTGGCTTTAAAGAGCAGCGAAACCTGGAGGCGGCCTAAATACGGAAACTTGCGAACTCGAGGGGCGAAGCCTGCGCGCCTTGCAGGGCGGCCTGGCCCGGCCGGCGGCCTGAGCGCGGCTGCACCGAGGACTGCCGGGTTTTTCATGTGTGTTTTTGGTTTGTTTTTTGGTGTTCTTTTTTTCCTTTAGATTATTATTTATATAGAGAGATACTTATTTTTTTTAGGTTGTGTGTTAGAAGGGGTAGGCACCAACCACACTGATCTTTTTCTGACAGGACTTGAGAGAGTGGGAGAAGGGCGGAGGGAGGAATGGGGGGGGAAAGTTCCTGCTGACCTCTGAGAAAGCTTAAAATAAAGCGTCGCATTCAAATGTACTGTAAGGCGAGGAGCGTTGTTTGTCGTGCCCTCGCCGGCTCCCAACTCCCCACCCTCAACTGCTTCTTCCCTGTTTTCAGCTCCCTCTTTTAACCCCCGCGTCCTCTTTCCCCACACGCACACGCACTCTCTCTCTCTGTGTCTCTCTTTTTTTCACAACTTTCAGGCTGGATGAGTCGCGACTCGCCCCGCGTAATTAAAGCCGAGCGGCTGATGGCGGAGCGGGGATGGAAAATGAGGCCGGGGTGGGGGCTGGGGCT